>DWJZ01007462.1:0-12087 GCA_018249125.1 Asbolis capucinus
AAATGCTTAAAACACACATAACTCCGAAAAGTCAGAAGTGCGCGCCCTGGGATTCGAACCCGGACCCCCCGAGTAGGAGGTCGAATTTTTAACCACTTGGCTATCACCACATTCTGTTAATTGATGCTTGACCGCGATCCTGCCTGATGCGGTCATAGCAAAAGCCTATTCGCTCTGGACTTGACTGAAAACTGTAATCTTCAACGTCCACTGTGTAGACTTTCCCAGCATTCTGCTTTTACACCACACTGTCGTGTTCTGGGCCTTCTTATCTCGGTGTATATGCCCTGTCTTCTTTAGATAGTCAGTCTATTTAAAGGCTATCCCGTAATGCATTTGCGTGGTCTCGTCATATTATAATACTAGCTTTTTCTCACAACTACGTCTGCGTGGCACACCCGCCTCTTCACCCCCCTCCTTTCTTTAAATCTCCCAATTCAATCCCCCTCCTTCTTCAAATCCCTCAATTCAACTCCATCCTTCTTCAAATCCCTCAATTCAATCTTATCTTCATCTCCGCTTCTTCTGCTTGGTTTTGTCACGCTAAGACATTTTATCCATGAGATGGTTTTCTTCAGATTATTAATTTCCCGAGCCAAGCTGACTTACGAGAGGTAGGGTCCCATATAAACTACGGAATCCTAAACAGGTTAGGCTGGCGTGTTAAGCCTATCGTGTTCCGCGGTAAAATTGAAAAGTTAACGAGCCTCTTCTAACCGCCTTTTGTTCTGTCAGAACCGCTCTTGTACAAGCTAACAGCTGCAGTTACAGGTGACCTGGTTTTGTACACCTAGTAAAAACTGCTAAAATTAGAAGTTTTAATTAGCCACTTAAAAGTAATTAACGAAGAGATGATGAACATCTGAGTCTAAGCCAAGGCCTTCTTTTACGATGAAAAGCCTTGAATTTTTCACAAGTTCCATTCCACATTTGTACTAAGTTCTCATCTAAATCGATTTAATACTTTAGGTGTGAAAATCGATTTAGTAATTAAGGGTGTATAACAGACAAATAGAGTTGGCTGTTGATTGATATGTAATGATAATAACCGTGATCGACGGCTTAGCGTGCCCTCTAAAGCACGGAAACGTTCGTGAATTTTTTGTCACTAGCTGTTTCAATCGTTTACAACCGAAAATATCCATCGGGTTATAAATGCCTTTCGCACAAGAACTAATTAAAAAATGATAATGTAGTACCGTTCAAGCTCATTACTTCCCCATATGGCTGATGCTATAAGAACTAATGACTTAACTAAGAATAGTGACGTAGCCGAGAGCATGAAGCGTGTAGATTAAATTAGGTATCGAGAAAATACAGCATGCCGGATAATCTCTAGACGACCAAGACACTGGCTCCCAAATTTTCGTTGCTAAAATCTGTGGCCATACTTATTGATATTACGATTTTTAAATAAAACTTCTGTATTGACTAATAGGTACCCATTAGGATTTTTAGTCACGAAAAAATGGTAGAATGATGGGGATAGACGATATATCGAATGGTGAGGGACAGCAGCGGCGGAGGGAGAGGAAACCTGGCAGTGGAGAGAGAGCGATTCGTTTTTCATTAGTCCGTTGAAGTTTTACCATGTGTCCCAGCACATATGTATTTTGATTTTTTTTAACTTGTCTGTTGGTCTAGTGGGCTATTAACATAACTACTTTAGTCGTAGATTCGATCTCCACCCAGAACACTTTTCTGTCATGAGCTGGGATGTGTCTGGGTGTAATAGAAAGGCGTCGGCACTGCTGTACCCTTAGATATCTGTAAAAGTATATTTTAAAAATATATATGTATGTTTATCATTGACTGATCACCATAGTACAAGATGATGCTTAGTTTGGGATCAGATAGATGCCTATGTATGAGTTGTCTGGAAATATTTATTTGTCGTCATGGACACTAGATATTTTAAAACCTTAACGGAATATCATGACCATAGTTCATGTGCATTTTTCGGCCCAGATTTTGATCACGGTAAGATTCTAGAGGCACGGTAAAATGCATATGAACTACAATAGTCTTGATAATCCGTTACAATTTTAAAATATGAAGTGTCCAAGATGATAAATAAATATTTCTAGAGTTATTATTAATTAATTATTAAGGTTGATATGTCAAACTTAGGTTTACCTAAGTTTACTTAAGCCTGCTGAACACTTTGAGCAACGCTGGTCTACCTTATACCGGCATTGTGCGCTGCATAATTAAAGTATTTAATTTTCTCTAGCCCCACGTATTTATTTTTATTGTAAGCCATGATTAAATTCTTCTTGGTCTAATTTATTCAAGGCATCAAGGTATTTTAATAAAGATGTTTGTAGTAGCTGTATTGCTTCTAAAATGCTATGGCCGGATTTTCTCATCAAAATATTTCACGTAAGTGGAGAGAAGATAATTAAATGTAGGTGTTATTATTTTGGAGAAAAATTTTTTTTACAGCTGTGATAGCCTACTAAACGGTGTGAGCTTTGGTCACTTGATCGGGAGGTCCTGGGTACAAATCATGCACCTGTAATTTTCTAAGTTATGTGCATATTCTTCTCTTCTCCATTCGATAATGAAGAACTTTTATACAAATGTTCATCCTCTATCTCAACGCCTTCGAGCATATCTTCCCGATATAAATATGACTATATTTTCCTCAAGTTCTATTCTATCGACCAGTTTTTTTACGTTCTAGTAAGTCTATGAATTAGTGCCTGATTGCGATCCTGCCTATGGTAAACAGCGATGCGATCTTAGATGGTAAAACGGACTAATTTGGCAAAAGCTTGACTTGAAGACACATTGTAATCGAGCGGGCACACCGATACGGGCAACTTGCTCCAGTCCTGTCCTAAACCTATAATGAAATATATGATTTAACTTTCTTTTACGTATTTTACATAAAATAATGTTTGACATCGATCCCACCTGATGTAAAGTAGCGATGATTTCTAAGGCGTTGGGCGCACTATCTTAGTAAATGCCTATTAACTTTCACTTTGTCTTAAGTAATTAATAAAAATATCTTTGGACAACTCACAGATGGCCATGTGACCCCAAACTAAGTGTTAGCTTGTACGGTGGTGATCAGACAACTGATAAACATACATACATATATATTTTTAAATACGTACTTATATAGATATTTACTATCAGACCTACAGAACGAGTCCTGCTCATCACAGAAAATTTTGACCTGGGTGGGAATCGAAACCACGACCTTCGTTGTAGCAGTCAGGATCACTAGACCAACCGGCCTGTCGATTAATCTTCCCTTAAACAATATTGAACCAAGAAGCGATGTTGCCAAAATTTGTCATTTAAATAGTCCATTGTTGGTTTCAGAATTTTTAAAAAGACACTTATCTCCGGTTTAACCCGTTAATGAATTACGTGACGGAACAAAAGCTCTCTCAACTTGAAATTTTGGGAGCTTTTGTATTCAAGACGTTGTTTTATTCTTACTTATAATGATAAATAATATTGAGCTTTACAAAGTATGTTTTCTTTCGTAATTGAAAGTGGGTATTGTCGTGTTTATTTGTAGGAACTGGGGCTTTTAAGAAATTGCTGTGGACAAATAGGTGGCGGAATGTTTTCGACTTTTGTATTTAACTTGAATGTTTAAGTGTAAAGTAAATACTATTTAATAATTATTATTTGTACAAAATACAACACTATTTATGTTAATAGCATCGAGTACTTTGTGTTATTGATTAGGGGAAATATCTGTAATCTGTTAGTGCTGGAGCACATCTCATTGAATGTTTCAGACAATGATTTAAAGCGTCGCCGGCCTGTCTGTAATCCTTTTGCAGTGCTAAGTTGCAGATTGGTCCTCGTAAAGGAATCAACCTTAATGCAGGCGTTGACTTTGTTTAATAGCTCAGTGGCATAAAACCAGCTTTTATAAAACTATGTACTTATTAAGAAATAAATGTATGGGAGTGTTCAATGTATAATTTTTGAATGTTTCTAGTTTTAGTTTAAAGTTTTTTGATGTCTGTAATAGTTCCGGAATAATTGCCTGTACACACTTTAAGATACCCGGTATATCTAAACAAAGAATTGTGAAAGAACTTCACATTTAATTTATTAATTTAGTATGTTATAATTAATATAGGAATTAATTTAAAACATTTTCAGATATGGAGTTCAAAAGAATTATAAAAAAATTATTCAAAATTTCGTGTTCAACAGCTTAGCTTGTATGCCTTAGTATCTTTTTTATACTCGACTTGATTTTAATGTCACACACTTTCAGAAGTCAACATAAGCCAAACTTGTATCAACTCTACGGTTCAGAAGAAACGGCAACAAACTGCCAAGGAGCTTTGTCCTATTTATATATATAGCATTTCCTTAAGCTTAACAAACTTGAAACTACCGAAACAGCTAGCGTACATAATTCCTTTATAACATTAATAGCGAATTGTGTAAGCCAGGTTTTTCGTTCCGGGTGGTATACGAATTTTATTACAAGCTTTTATCATTTGAATGCAAAATATTTCACATTTTGAAGAGTTCATTTTTCGGTGGAACTAGTAAAGGCGATTGCTGCGAACATCAGAAATTAAATTTTCACGGTTTTGTATTCAAATGTACAATATGCTGAGTATTTTTACTAGACATAAGGCAGGGTTTTGTCTGTTTTTTTGTTAATTCGTTAATCGACTTATTATTATTTATTTTTATTATATAGTTTAGTCCTATCCTACTAATATTATAAGTCCCAAAGTTTGCGCAGATGAATCTTTGTTACTCCTTCACGCAAATACTTCTCAACCGATCTCAATGAAATTTGTCACACGGATAGATTATATTTTAAATAAAACAAGAGTTACTTGTTATAGAAATAACAACCAGAATCATCAGATATACGTGCCCATCACAGCACGGAAACGCAACTGAATTTTTTGCCACTAGCGGTCACCTATCCTCGTACCGACCGCGCCCGCTGTTGCTTGACTTTTTTGATCGCGTACAATCAAAATATCCTGAGCTACGAAGCCAACTTCTAGCTTCTAATAACAAAGTAAATACAAAATAAAACATCGCTCTTTTCCAAGAGAGCAGTAATTATATCAACTCCAATACTCCTTACGTTTCGTTCTTACAATAATTAGGGATTCATCGACTTCCCTGCCGAATATTTGAAGCCAATAATTGGATATAAGGATAAATAAATCAATTAAATTATTCCAGCCAATGCTTCGTCTAATGGTTTGGGTTCGGAGTATTTGTCGACCAGTTTCCATGAACCCTCTTTATGCCTTATTCTTTCGAGATTATGTTCAGAAAGAAGAATATTTTATATATGTCGGGATCAAGTTATGTTAGTTTTCTATAAATAATGATGTGAAGTTATCGGATAAATATTTATAATATTCTATAACAGTTAAAAGTTTATATTAAATATTAAAACTCGAAGTTTATTTAGAATACGTTGTATTATTACAATAATATTATCTATACTAATATTATAAAGAGGAAAGATTCGATATTTTGTTTATATTCATTAAGTTGGCGTTTCAGGAGACCATCTGATGGTAAATTGTGATGTAGTCTTTGACAGAGCGCACTTAATAAAAGCCTATTCATCAACCGGGAATCCTGAAGTGATTGATGTCGATTGTTTGTGGAGTATGTCCTATGACTCCTCAGTATGAGGAGATCCTCTGCTTAGTATTGGGCTATCAATGGGATGAAGACAATAGAGACAGGCCGGTTGGTCTAGTGGTTAGTGAACCTGACTACTACACCGGTGGTCGTGGGTTCGAATTCCACCCAGGTCAAACTTTTCTGTGATGAGCAGGAATGTTTGTTCTATATGTCTGGGTGTGTAATAGAAATATCTATTTACGTAAGTATTTAAATTATAATGTATGTTTATCAGTTGTCTGTTTACCATAGCACAAGCTAACGCTTAGTTTGGGGCCAGATGGCAGTGTGTGAATTGTCCAAAGATATTTATTTTATTTATCGGTTTAAAAGTTTTTGCGTGAAGGAGTAAGAAATATACACCCATCCATCTATCCATCCATCTACTCAACCTTTCGGTTTAGTAGAAATGACAAACAAATCTTTACTACAGCCAATCTAAGTATTTTACGATACATTTTCCATATGGGTCTTTATCTATATTGTGTCGTAACCATTAAAGAAAAAGCCTGAATCGCAAATAGGCGTTCTGTTCAATGATTTGTGTAATATAGCACCAATTTGCACACCACGTTAACTGTTTTACAACGCGTATTATGAACACATATATACATACATAACCAATAGGGTTGTACACACCAATCTTCCGGATCATTACAATTTTTGTAGGAATTGGGGCTATTAGAAGAGTAAAGTTACAACAAAAATGGAATTTGAAAGTAGAACTTAGAAAATTCGGAATCCATATAATGATACAATATTATGCAATTTCAGCACAGTTAAAATGTATACAGAGAAGAAGTGCAGAAAGCTGTATTTAATTATTTTTTATTGAAATATGTACACGAATGCTTCCGATTTGGTCTTTGTAATTATTTTATTTTATTTTTCCTTATTAGGAAAACTTACAGCTCATATACTAATAAAAAGTATTAAGTTGATAAAAATAACATAATATAGGTGGTGTATAACAATGTGCATAAAATAACAATAACGGTATGAAGAATAACAATATAGTTCAGAAACAGTTATACTGATTATGAATAAAATTTAAACCAATAGTTTGCTTCAACTTTGACACGCTCATGTTGAATAGGTCTATTGCACTCCCGGGCGACAAGGTTTACTGTTTTTTATTATTTTACTGTTTTACAAATTACAAAAAGCAAATCTTTACGTTTAACATCTTCTCATTATTGTGTCTAAAAGATGATTCAACCTAAAATTTAAAAAAAAACACTTATTCACGTAGACCGTATTCTGTCGGAGCACTCGCAGATCATTTCCCTAATCTGTGGTAAATTCCAGAAAGGTATTTAAAACTGCTGTATCATCGAGGAGAAGAAAAGATGTGGGCAAGCCCCAGGGATCCGCATCCAGTAATGAAGGGACGGACATGTCCTCACTAATGTTGGTTCGCCCTAATTATGTAATTAGGAAAATAAGCTCCTTCCTCCATTTTTAAGGTTTAATAACTTCAAAGTATAATTGCTTATACAAATATTTAAAATATTTTAACTCAAAATGCCGCAGCTTCTTGCAAATTGTAATTTATTTCAGCGTACAAAATCGTATTATCTATAGGCCGCGGTATTGAATGTCAGTTTGACAACTGAGCTGTCAATATTAAGCGGCAAATCCAGCGTAAGATGTTTTCAAAATAACTTTAAAAAAATAGCAGTTTCCTTAAAGTGACTGACTTTTAGTTTTTAAGTAACGTAATTAACAGTGCAATCCATAAATATATTATTTAAATATTAAACTGGACTCGTCGTGGAATGTGTCCAATAAGTACACATCGACACACACGTCACAATTAAAATAACGTACGTTAGTGAGATGTTTCATAAATGATACAGCTCTGGCGCCGCGCGCATCCTCTAGATGGCGCTAGCAGGCGGTGTGTGATTTAGCCGTGAAAAAACGTTGGTGATTAAACTTGTTTTTAATTTAACACCATTCAAATCTGCTTACCTCTTTTATGACATTACGTCACAGTTAGTATCCCATAAAATTATATAAATCTGTAACGCATAATTTCAATTGCCAATCAAACGATTTTATTTCTTAAAGTTAGACAGGTTAGTGAAAATTCCAATCTACGCAAACACTAGTTCCTTCTACTTTTAAAATCATGTTTTTGAATTGAATAAGATTACAACTGAAAGATTCTTTGATACTAAAACTTTCTTAGCCGAAGTTCTCTATAGATGTATCTATGTAATAAAATAACTAGGAGGATCTTTCTATTTTGTTGATTAGAACAAATTCACTGCTAGTCCCTTTGACTTGTATGAGATTGTTTGTCAAAAGAACTTGTACGTGAAACTTAGTCTTGATAAGGAAAAGTATTTTCTCTCTATTTTCGGGATGTATTTGGGGTAATCAGATAAGGGAAAGGGCTCACTGTCCCTAGACGAAGTCGTTCTCTAATAAACTAATAGTATGACATAATTTATAACTTAGTTTTGATCCTAACCAATGTATAACATGAGTTATGTAATACGAAATGTCTGACAAATAAATACAAAACATACATCTGAACAATTTTTCCAACACTTGTTATAATATTTTATTGGCTTTAGTCCACCTGACGGTAAATAGCGTATTTAAGAATCTCTAGAATTTTCTTTTTAGATACGAACTACGATTTGTTACTGTAAGCTTTGCTGTTCTAACCTTTAACCAGATCGATCAAATTGTTGGTATCTTTTGAATAAGTTATAATATTTTACACTAGATGGCGCTGAGCAAAACTTGATTGGCAAGTCTACTTTGAATAAATAATTTCGTATTAGAGTCGCTTTGATTGCGTTTTCGTAGGACGACAACAATTGATTCCTTAGGATAACTGACCTATTTAATTTATGGTGTAGAAGATCGACCGTGGCATCGTAAAGGCACTTTATTGTCCCATGATTTATGGGGCACTTCCCGTGAAATATCGCCCGGTCCCTGGTAGATAGATTGTTTTCGATATCGATGTTTGTTTGCGATAACACTTAATGTAATGAAAAGAATCTGTTAGGATCTGACCGTTTGAATAAATGATTCATGAGGAAATAAAATTTACGTTACCTTTTAATTATAATTGGTATACTTAAATAAATAGGCACATACATACACTTATTACATCATATTGCGGGGTAAGTACTATTATAGAGACTAACACCTGTGACTCGAGAACACACATTTATGTGTCATTTAAATTACTCCGACACAATTAGAACCCGAGGCCTCTACCTTTGCAGGCAGGGCCACTATCAACAGCGGTGCAGGCCTTCATAATAATTTGATAAAAGTTTAAACACATTTCTATGTTTTAAATATGTTTTTTATTTATTTATCATTTGAATAATTCAAATATATATTTTTATATTTCGATTTAAAAAATTACTATTAAACAAAAATATTAAAAAAAGAATTTTATACATAAAATGAAATGTAAAAAACCTCACCTTTGTTCTGTAATTCTATTAAATTAGTTTGTGATATTTGAAATCAATAATCTTCATTAAGGAAAATGTGAAAAACCCCCACGTGACAGGAATTTTCTATATTAGAAAGACTCAAAATCAGTTTACATAAAAAAAGTGAACTTTATTTCTAAGAGAAAACATCAGTAATGATGACACATATATACCGTCGAGAAAACAACAATAAACTTATTGAGCTACAGACTAAATAAGTTCAGTTAATAACCGGCTTCCTAATAGCTTCCATAAAAAGTATAGTAACAAAAAACATCCTACCTTATTACTAACAAAGACGACAGTTGAAAAAGCTCTTTCAATTAGAGAGAGCCTTCTCGACCAATACGCCGGCCATTTTGTTTTCTGATTAGTTGCAAATGGCCGCCGACGAACGAGTAGTGGTCGTCAATGTACGAGAGAGGTTGGACTATGAAGTCTAGACTTTAAATTTAAATGAAAAAAACCACAGAAATACGTCATTAACTTAAGAGAAGCTGGATTAAAATAAAAACGTACAGATTGCAGAACAGATTTATTATGTGCTAAAAGCGCTAATTAATAGCATGCTATTTTATTTACATTACTATCCCGTTACTATCCCACTGTCGGGCTAAGGGTTTCCTCAGTGTGAGGAATATTGACCACAGTCCATCTTAGCAAAGTGCGGATTGATAGTCACAGACTTTAGACATCTTAAACTCTCGTTTTGCTTTAGTTGAGCTAAGGGCCGTAGAGAGGATTCTTTAAATTAATATATCTATTTTATCAGCCAATAGACTAATAAAACGAAAGTCCATCAAAGCTTAGCATAACATATCTGAGAAATGACATTTAAATCAGATCAGCCACTTTTGAGATGAGCACTCACAAAGGCACAAACATGTAAACAAACAAAAATTTGGGATTTGTTATATTCATAAATTCCCCAAGCATAAGTTTTTCTGAATTATCTCTCATGTAAATTACAATTTATCTACAATTTTATCATATGCATACTGTGAAATTTTAGCATTAAACCTTAAATACCTTCTCGGACCAAATGTTTCTTTGGCATAATGTTGAGTGTTGCTTAGAGATTTCTAATTAAACAAAATTACATTTTCAACCGTCATGTCGAAGGTTTTTAACTGAATTTTTTATCTCCGAGTCCTTATGAATTCACAAATGATACTGGAATACTGAATTAAACATTTCTTGATTAACATAATTTATATGTAGAACGTGTTTCGAAGTGCTGGCAGCTCGGCGGCTTGGGTCGATCTGAAGTGTTCGAACCAGTTAAGCAATAATGAGTAATGCCCAGACATTGCTTGTGGCAAATAGTTTTTAAAAGGTTCCTCCCATTTTTTCACGCTTCTTACTGAACATAATGTTCCCCTCATACTGTGCCATCTGCAGGTCTCCGACCTGACTAAAGGTCTGCCTTAACCAACAAAGGGCTCCACGTGTCCTTCGAGGCATGGAGCTAATAAAATATTTGACACTAGTGGTTACCCATCTAATTTCGGACCACGAATCCTGTTGCTTAACACCGGTGACTTACAATTAACAGAAGCCACAGATTCCTTCATCCTTTGGCCGTTTTAGAGCTTGAAATAAAAATACTATTTATGAAACGTTTCTAGATGCTTTCAAGGTGATTGGGAGGAGTAGAGATACTAAATATTCAACTCTAGTCTCGTTAAATTTAACTAGGTAGGTTGTAGAAAGCTCCGTGCTGCAAGTGCTCGGTCCTTATAATAAGACACGGTGCTGGGATCAATTTCTGGTAACCAGCTGTATTTTACTCTTATTACATGTTACTACAAGTAGTCTGACAGTCTAGCGTTCTGAAACTTGGTCTCGCCAACAAAAGGGCTCGAAACTTACACGCATCTTGTGCGTAATATAATTTAAATACTTAGGTCACACTCAAAATTTTGCAAAACTTAAAAAAACAACATGTTATAACCTAAATATTATATTTATTGCTTTTCAAAATACTCTCGTTTGTATTTTAAATATTTTTACATACGATCAAACATTTTTTTAAAATAGGAGAGCCACAGATCTGAAGGCATGTCATCTACGTGCAGATTGAATGTTATCACTGTCTCATCGGAGTTGGTAAAAGTGAAACCTCATCAAATCTTTGATTTTGGGGAAAATAAGAAATCACAGGTACAGAAATGCTAGGTCGGGGCTTCGTGCAGGATGGGTAACAAGTTGTACTTTTTCGGAAAATAAAAATGACTTTGTTTTTTTGGCCGCGCGTGAAGAAGCGTTGTCATGATGTAGGAAAACGCGGCTTTTTGGTCGTCTTTCACGAACTTGGTTACCAAGATTGGTTCTATAGAGGGTTTAGGGATGAACAATTTAAAGGGATACCGCGGTAACCGAGCTGGTACTTTGAAAGAGAATTGGCCCAAAAGTTTTGGATTATCTAAATTTTCGTTGGAAAGCTTATGCAGGAATACCAATGTACGTCTGTCCGAGAGTGTATTTAGTCTGAATTTTTTAAGCCGAGTAGTATATGATAAGTTTTTGTCTCGTCCAATCAAATTATGTTTTGTAATTTTTTCTCTGTATGCTTTCTAGTCGATCCTTTTGATTTTGGTAACGCGATAATAATTCCATATAACTACCATATTCTAGCTTGCTCCTGACTAATGAAGTGTACAAAAGTTATTTAGTCCTAAGTTTTTAAAAATGTTTTAAACATTAAGCCAAGCGTTTTGCGTGCGGATCTACAGATATTCTCGATATCGATAACAAGGTCTCCTTACATCAAAATTGGTCACTTTTACTTAACTTCCATGATCACTTAAGATCTACTCTACCTGATAAGCAATTCTTATAAATGTATATATTTTTTCATAACACTAAAAGTATAAATAAATAGCAATACTTACATCATCTTATGTTTTTTATTAAAATATTTTTCAATAGCAGATAGACATGCTTTTTCCGTGGTGCCTGATGT
>DWJZ01007463.1:0-12086 GCA_018249125.1 Asbolis capucinus
TTATCTACCTACATTATTTTTGTAAGCTACCCTACTTAATTGGCTTTATATTTTATATACCTTCCTTTTCTTTATAATTTACTTGTACTTTTTATTCTCTAATTAAATCTGCATCTTCTCCCAAAAAAGTCTTTATATACGTCACAAGCGCCAAGAGCTGTCTCGTACACGGATACAAATTATGCATTACAAGATTATGCAGTTCATATAATTGAGGATGATTTTGATACACAGGTGAGTTTGTAACCTCCGCTATCCGTCGTTCACAGAAATCGGCTTCAAAACCCAAAATGTGGACTGACTTCAACCCGCTGATAGCCCACTAATAGCCCACTGACAGCCAGTTACCTGTCAGCACGGGACTCATATTGCTTCAGCCGTGGAACATATTCCACGTTCCTCCAACCCGGATTGGTGGAGTGGTTAGTAGCCAAGCTATGTCAGAATTTTATTTTCCATTTGAAGGCCTCGAACATGGCTTAACGAGTGCTATGACGATAACATGGACAGACGGCTTACGTGTTCCCCGAAGCATGTAAGAAATCACGAATTTTTTACCACTAGCGGTCACCTATCTTACTACTGACCGCGCCCGCTGGTAACTGACTCCATCACTCAGTATCGAAACAAATCGTCGGGTTACTACAACTTCAATTCTGAAAGTGGTTCACTACGAAAAACACAATTATTGTCAAACACATTCCGTTTTCAATTTCGTTCACAGATCTCGCTACTGATAACAATTTGAAATTGGAATCAGTTACTACTATGAACTTACTATGGTTTAAAAAAAATTGCGCCACGCAAAAAGTTATAGATTAAGGCATTTTTGACACAGATTATACTAAACGTCAGAGACTACGTGTAAGCAACGATGTCGTTCCGTTCCACGTAATCAATACAAACGTAGAAAACTTCTTATATTTTATTCTTAAAAGTGATAATAAAACCAATGTAGTTTCGTTCTAGTAAGACTAAAATATTGGCTTTAAAATTATTATATTAAAAAAAATGTGATAGAAATTCTACAATTTATTATCTATTGTTCTATTATCATGTTAACATGAACAAATATTTCATTCGGGTAGGTTTCGTGATGTTTACTGAGCTAATTGTCGCCCAACGTCGCTATATTCAAAATAATTCGATTCGATTTGTCTTTACTTATATAGGTAATAATTAAGGGACAAGAGCTTCTTTATAAGATTAGCCAATAAACGAGCAGCCAATGTGATGTTCACCAAGAAAGAGTTACAAAAACTTATCCTGCATATTTTTTTTTATTGATTACGTGGAAGCCATTAAGTAAATCAACTTCAAAGTCTGTCTCAATACTTACGTACTTACCTAGCCATTTCATCCTACATCACCCCTTACCATTAGGTCAGCTACTTCATTTCGCCTGAAACTTGCTGAAAAATGTAGAAAAAGGTTTTTTCTTTTTTTTATGATAAGCAGGCCAGTCCTGACCGCCACCCCTTGACATTGGCAACCTCAGTCAGAGGTGTCTCTAACGCGTTTCCTGCCAGGAAGGAAGTAATACGCACCCACACGTGGGCAAGACAAACAAATACTGAAAGCAATGCTGAAGCAACCGGAATCAATAACGACAACAAATGGCCAGGATACACTGATTTTTTTTTTTAGCCGGCAAAGCATTAAGGATCAGATGGTCCATCTGTCGGAGTACCATATAAAACTATGTATGTAAATCTTTTAACGATACTTGGGTTAATAGGATATTGAAATGAAATAAACAAACTCAGGTTTTTTTTATATATTTAGAACAAGAAATGTATAGTTACAACCATTGAGGATATTAAATATCATATTGTAAAAACTATTGTATAAAGTGAAGAGAATGTGACATTTTCATATTTTTTTTTTCAATTATAATTAATTCCAATAAATTAATAATTATAGACACATAAATTACGTGAAAATATTAATGAATAAATTAGTTAAAAACAGCCGAGTAACCGCTACAGATGTAAATATTGGTTAATAATGCTTATTTTTAGGAATGAGTATTTTTAAAAATTTCTATCCGCACTTCAAACAAAGAACGGTTTAGCGCGGCTTTCCAAAACGCACGAGCGTCGTTGTAACGTACGATTGTCGTGTGCCGTCATCGTCGCAGACGCGTGTCGCATGTCGCATCGGCTTTGGAAAACTGCGCTCTCTTACAAATAATTGGGAACAACATTTATATAAGACGACTCTAAAACTGATCGGTAGACGCCGAAAGCGAACGCCAGACGCATTCAGCCCGCGGCGATATGTCAGCTTTAGTTTCGATCTTAACTCCACTACTGTTTCTTGTGCAAATAATAAATATTCTCCACAAAAGCTATACAATGAAATAGAGGTAATCGTTTAAACAGACACAATAAGAATATAGAAATACCTAAGTTTAGGCGTACGCGGTACCGCAAGCGGACGCGGTGCCGCAAGCGGACGCGGCGCGGCGACTCACCGCATCTCATGTCACCATTAGCTCACCTTAATAACTTAATCGGGTACTCAACACAGACACCTACATCTTAATACTTTAACTAACCACATAATGATAAAAGAAACGTTAACATTCATTTAAATACCGGAAGATCTTAAGTGTTTTAAGTATTTTTTTTTCAAAAATTTTTTTTCACTATAAAATACGTATTTGTATCAAAGTGATGTCAGCTAGCTTGAACGAGGAAATTGGCTGACCGATTCATAATCTCATTCTATAATTATAAATATCCTTGCTTTCATTGTCTAGTACTCCTTACACGTTCAAGTCAGTAAAATACTTATACAATACTTTACTTTTTGAGATTCTTATATCTTACGACGCATTTGACTAATTATTAGCTAGCCTTAATACTCGACACAGTTGGAAGTCGGGGTGAATCGGCAAGACCTCGCAACTTCCAAGATTCGATCCGGTCTCTCATGGCAATATGAATGAATATTTGACTACTGTTATGACTAAGAGTATCACATGCTACTCCGCACAGTACAGTTGGTTTGTTTCCGTCACGCGCCCCCGCGGCGCATGCGAGCCTTCCTAACCCGATATCTGTATAATATTCCAAAATTAGCTTCGCCACCCAACACCGTTACAATGTCAACAGCTCAGCGATTCGACCTTTAGATTCGATACATCGATAGCGTAATGGAAACAAACCGTGGTACAGTGCAGTTCATTAGAGGAATCAACACCGAAAACGATAACCTAATATATAGACAGTGAAATTGATATTACATGATATTAGTTTTTATTAATTTTTAATTGGAAACTATTTGGATACAATTAGCTCACCCGAAGCTGGACTGATGCCGTACTCTGTTTATTTACATATTTATTGCAACTTGCTTCGTGCCAACTGCGTTTACCATATTGGATCTCCTGATAATCTGCCCGCGCACCGACCCGCGCAGTCGGTGTTAGGAACACGTTAAGTTAACTAGCGGCCGCTCCGGTATTTTAGATTTTCACTGTCTATGATGATTGTATGCGTAGACACAGGGTGCAGTTCTGGAACAACTGCTGGCGGCTGAGGAGAAAATGCAAAAATTGAAGACGAGACAGATGGAACTAAACGTTAAGGAATCGACTAACACACAGGTACATACAGCCGCAGCAGAACCGCGCGATAAACAACACCGTATGTTTCATGACGATGACCATGCGACGGGAAGGCCGCCGGCTATGCGTTATAAAACTATCGACGGCGTACGCTATAGCTAAACTACTCCAAAACACGGCAAATTACCTGATGAGCAAAACTTGTTCCTTCACAATAATTTTACAACGATAGCCGCCGCGGCAGAAGTTTAGGTGTTGTTCAATGCAATGTTTATTCTCTTACTAACATTCTGACGTATGAAGTAATAGTAACACATTTAGTCGATGTCTCGAGTTGTCCGCGACGCCGCGACATGCCAACCGCCCCCTCCTTCGTCCACGGGCGACGGGGGCGCGCTTCGCGGGGCGTGACGTCATTGACGGGACCGTGATGCTACACCGGATGCTATATATTTATTATTGAGCATTCTTTGACTAAAGTTAGTCGCATCGAGCGTGGCAACACAACGCCCGGTTGGCATGTGGCGGTGTCAAGTACAGTTTTAAACTTACGTATTTATTTCCTATGGAAGATTTAATTTCTCCAATTTGTGTCTTAACTATGGGAATCGCGTACGGCTCGGCCATTTAATTCATTTGTGCTTCGTGTACATGCCCGAGACTAAGGCCATTCCTTATCACCTATCATGAGAAAGCATTTCACGATTTTATAAAAATGCTACACGCTTCTCCGTACTATTTTATCACCAAACTCAGTTTTGGACAGTCAGCATTTCACACTTTTCGTCGGAATTATCAATTGATTTACTTATTAAATATGAGCCATTAACCAAGTGCTGTACGCGCAACAATTTTACTCGTAGAGTGAACGGAAGAAATGACAGCTGAGTCGTGCGTCGAACGGAACGCCCATGTCAATTATACTGACATTAAAATGCGCGGGAAAACTTCCTACTCAAATGTCATTTCTGCCGCAGAGTAAAATCTCTTCACTCTGAGATTCACACTTACGCATACCATTATCAAAAACGATCAATCGCCACGTGTATTTTATTATATTTTTGCTAATTTCACAGCCTCAATGTTAATTAGCCTATGCGTATTAGAGTATTGTTTCTGTGTTGCCAATTAATTACTTTTATTTTTAAATATGATTACTTTTTAATTTCTTAAAAAATGCATCAAAACACTGTTCAAAAAGTAGCTGTTATGCTATTGATAATAACGAGATTGTCCCTCGTCACTTACTGGGGTCCAACCGCCCTCACCAGCGCCCGCAGTCGCTCCGAGTGTATCCCTACTCTCCCAATACACCTGCGATCATTACCGCCTTTATGACCGATCCGTAGCACCAAATGATAAGTACTTTATCGGGAAATTCGCCCAATTTAAGTGGGCACAAATATCGGAAGCAGTTTTACTACACAATTACCTTAAGTCTTAATATATTATTGCTCTTGGTTACGTTTCCTAGCTACGTACGTAACATCTGATGCTCGCCGCCGGCTCTGGCGCCGCTCCGCTCCGGTCATAAAGGCGCTACTCGTCGTATTAGTAGAACGTTTTGTAAGTCGGCCGCTTACAACTATGAAGATATGAATTACAGTATATTTTAAAATACATACAAAAATATTAAGTTAATATTGTAGCGTACCTACCCGTTTGTAATGGTTTAAAAATTCACAATTATCATTATTGCTTTTCCAGTTTTATACTAAATTCGGACTCGAGCCCTCTATGCTATTGAGCACTATTATTAATTTATTAATAATATTATTAATTTTAATAATTATGACCGAAAGAAGAAGGGAACGCACAAAACATTCTACTAATAACGTCTTCCCCGGCGCCTCACTAAGTGACCGAACAGTCTACCGATCTCCTATCCGATTCTAACCAACAATTCAATCCAAAATATTTGCATTTTCACATTATCATATCAATATTTATTATCTAAAAACTCGATGACTTTATTACATACTTTGGTGTTCTTGTTTCGATCCAAACGACGTTAGTTTATATTAGTTTACACAAACAATGCGATAAAGAATCGGAACAATAAATTAGATACTATTTCAAAATAAGTTACCGACGTACCCGTTTATGTTCATCCAAAGGAACTCGCTACTCGCTGCCTTACATTCAAATGTGGATAATCGTCTCATATATTTCCCTAATAAATAAATCAATTTAAGTAGAACACCCCAGTCCCCGATGCTAATACAAAATGTTATAAAGTTTAATGCACACCTATTATATTATTACAGACATAAATACAATTAATTGCACATATACTAAATTAATATCGAAAATGATTACGTAAGGGTAACATTATTGCGATCAACTATTCAAAATATTTAATATGATTAATAGTCGGTCACGGCACGGCGGACCGCGCGAACGACTAGAGCCTTGTTGACAACTGTCAGTTGTCACTTGTCACTTGTCAGGTGTCAGTTGTCGCTGACTCAAACATATACAACACAAAACACAACAACTATTTAACCTAAGAGATACTATAGTAGAATAATTTATATATTATTAATTATTTAATTTAGCTTCGCAAAACTTGTGCATCACCTTCATTCGGCTCATTAAACCTACAGTTTTATCGCCTCGAACGATTCAACCGAAAAATAAAATTATTAATTAAGTAATTAAATAAATAATTATAATAATCGTATAAGGAGACCCTAAATGCCATCCTTTCTCTGCGGAACTTCGTCGCGATCTGTACATGTCAAAAATGTCAATTAGACAATAATTATTATTAATGAATAGTTTTTGATAATTAAATCGACGGCATTCGGAGTCTCCTGGTAACTCACAATTCGACTAAATTATACAGTATCCTTAATAATAAAACATAGTAACACTACTAAATTGGAATGTAAAGCATTTATTTTAAGCGGAATTAAATTAAGCGTTTTTTTTTTAGTTTTCATGAAGAATAAATTGAAAGAATAAATTAGTAAATGCCCGGCCGGTCCACCAAGTTTACAATAAATAGTAAACAAACCCGGCTTCGACGTCGTGTCGTGACGTCGTCTCCCCGAGTCATTCTTTTAATATATTTTTATTAAATTAATGACTATTATTATTGCACGTTTTACATTTATAATAAATATATAAATACTTGTAAATTTTATTTTTCCATCTTTGGTAATTAATGTGTACGTACCTATTAGTAATATTTGAAATGTTACAAAACTGTTTTTACATATATTTAAGTATATATTTTTTTACAAAAATCGTAGGGTCGTTAGGACGGCACGATATTACATCTATTCAAGTTCGATGTTTCATCAACAGGGTCTTTGTCGGTCGAGTGTCGTGTGGTACCGGTGTCGTGTGGCATGTCGCGCGACGACGCGGCGAAAATACTATGTTATTTATTAGTTACTTTAATTAAACTTTTTTTTCTATATACAAATTTTCATTAAACTAAGACAATTAAAGCCTACTTTGAATAGACGCAGGGTCGCATCCATACATTATTAAATAGCAGGTACCGATCGAATATGTTTAGACATCGATTATTAATATTGTTGTAACGACGTCGTTACACTAGTTATGCACCATTGTTCCACGAACGGACCTCTCTCGTTCCTGTGCAATCTCCCGTCTCGCTCGCGCGGGGCGCGGGACTTCCCCCGTCCCGCCACGGCGCCCTCACTCGCCCGCTCGCCCGCTCGCCCAGAACAGCTGAATCGATTTTCCCCATCTTCTGACTTCGCGTCGGGCGCTTTTCACACCCTCTACGAGCCTAAGCGTAATCTGGTTTCTATTCACATCAAAATGTTTCTCAAAAACTAACCTACTTATTCCATCAGTGTTCGTGGCGTACTACCGGCCGCTATCTTGCACCGCGCTCGTACGCGCCAAAGAGCCATCGCCGGCGAGCCTATCGTACGCCACCGCGTTCGAAAGTTCGTCTCGCGAAGGTTTTTCACGTTTAGTTTTAAAATTTTATCAAAACCTATCACAGTTTTTGATTAGTTTTCATCCTTACTTAGATTAATATATGATTAAAATATACGTATAGATAATATATATTTTCCAATCTTTAACAATAACATCTATTTAGTTGGAGAGAGTGCGTTCAGCACGGCGGCGGTCGGTCTCGGTCGATTTCGGTCGGTCCGATTCCGCAATACAATAGTATAATTTAATTTGATTATATTGTAAGTGTTGAGCGACAGAGAAAAGTCCAAATATTTGGCAAACATCGATTCGTGCCGAGCCGGCCCGTACGTACAATCGTTACTTTAAGATATGATCACTTAATGGGAGCGTAGCATTAGGCTATTATTGCTAATTATTATTTTATTTATAATCGAAAAGTATCTTTCGATAACCACAACCTTTCATAAGCCAAGTTGATTGTCTATTGACGATTATCAATATGTACGGTTGCAATGCTGATGCTATACGCGCTAGCATTAAATGCTTCTTCCATCTTAATTTATTATTGCACGCTCGAAGTAGCTCTTCATTCAGCGACCGCCATTTTATCCGGACATGCGCAGAGCGCAATCGGCCATTTTGATTTCCTTAACACTTAACCCAGATTCAACGGCGACGAAAATGGCGAATGGTGAACAAAGAACTACGAGAGAGCCAGTTCATTACAATATCTAGTATATATAATTAACATACAAAAATCGGCCCGCTCAAGGCGAGCCGTCTATTCGGGAAGACACAGTCTGATCAGGTGTGTGTGTCGCTAGCTGCTAGCCGCTAGCTACTAGCTAAGCTAGTCACGGCCGGTGGTGGGCCGCCGTTGTGCTGTGATATCGGGTATGTATGGGTGCGCGCCTGCTGTGCCGTCCTAGCGTCCAGCTAGGCCGTGAGAGTCGATTTAGATGGTCTTTATCTTGTTGGTCTTAAAACTGACCTGCAGGACTCGGTTTCCGAGCGTGTACCCGTTAAGCGATTGGATAGCGACTACCGCCTCGTCGTAGTTGGTCATAGTGATGAACCCATACCCCTTGCACTTATTCGTCTGTAGGTCGCGGATGACCTTCACGCTCTGCACGGCTCCGAACGGCCCGAACAGCTGCCACAGCACGTTCTCCTCAGTCTCCGGCGCGAGGTTGTATACAAATATGCACCACTCGGAGCCCACGGCACCCGGCAGTACGCCACCGAGTAGCTCGCCAGCCAGCGGGCTATAGCGCTGGAGACCCTTATTGATAGCTAGGAGAGACTTGCCTGAACTGAATCGCCCGAGAGGAGCCGGGAACCGCAAAGCCGCGGGCAGGTACGCTGCGAGCGGCGCCAGCGCCTTCCCGTTGTTGCTCGGGTTGTTTGCAAACTTCACCGTAATCGGCTCCGTAGCTCCCTTTGGCACCGTTCCGTTGAGTTCTTGAATGGCTCTCTCGGCCTCCACACGTTGATCAAAGCGAATGAATCCCACACCCTTTGACAGCCCTTGCTCACCACCTGTGAATGGGCGTCCGCCGGAGTTCTCGCAGAGAATGCGTGACGTGATGATCCTGCCGTACGGGCTAAACAGTCGTTCCAACTCCGCCTGGGTCATCGTCTTTGGCAATCCGGATACATACAGGTTGGCACCCTTAATCGCTTCGCTGCTGGGTCGGGCGTAGGACACTTTGATGGTTTTGTTCTGAAGGCGGAGTCCATTGAGGGTGCCGATGGCCTTCTCTGCATCTTCGGGACGGTGGTAGTTAACAAACGCGTAGCCGAGGCTCTGACCTCCACCGTGCAATGCGTGGTTGAGCGCGTCGGGGAACGCGGCTCCTTTGTTCCGGATCAGCTTACAGGATTCCACCTCGCCGATGCTGGAGAACAGACTTCTGATCTCCTCCTGTGTCATGCTCTGGGGCAGGTAGTTGATGATGAGGTTGGTCTTGGACTCCTCACCGGAACCGTTCTGTTGTTCACCGTCGCCTTTCGACATGGTGGCTTAAATCATAAACGGAAAGAACGAAAGGGAAACGAAAAACGCGGTAAAAAGAAAACACGGCACGTCCGTAGCGGCCGCGCGCGCGAGCGGTATTGCGAGGGTCGTCCGGGGCTGGGGTGCGCGCATGTCGGCCTGTATCGATCCCCGCCTTACATAACTCCGTTCGTTCACCCCTCCCTGTTGGTATAGTGTCCGAAAAAACCAGATACAAGGCAGCGCCATCGATCCCGGGCCCGGGAACAAGCTAAACGTAACCGGGTTCCGCTCTACGCCCTTTATCACAGCGCCCTGGAGTCGTGGAGTCTCGTGAGAAATCGCTGCTCGATTTTCGACCTTGTCTTCGATACGAAGGCGTCGAAATCACATTTCGTGCGGGACGCTACAGCTGTCTCTTTCCGTCGACCTAAAAAGACTTTTGTGATATTTCAGTAAGAAAATCTGACCTCAAGCGTTTGTGGAACAGGGCGGAATAATTTTACTCTGAATAGCAATTACCTAGCATTATAATAAAGCGAGGAGATAAGCTTATCGTTCAACTTAATTGTGCCGAAAGTTTACGAGTGTCAGTTAAATTTTCATGAATATTTTGAGTTGGCTCCTTTTGATATTTTATAAAATTATTACTTTGTTTGAAATGTGTCCAAATAAAGTAATAATTTTCCAAAATATTGGCTTGGATACAGAACCAGATAGAGATGTACGTGTATATGGCGCGTAGCTTGGGCCAACAAATATTGGCAGCAATTAGTAATGTAAATCATATGATCAAAAACTTGGACTGAATATTAAATTCGTATATTAACTTACAATCATTAGTAACTTTATTTACTTATTAAAACTACTAAATAATTAAATGCATAATAACTACCTTTCAATAAATTTATGTACGAGTTAAAAAGTGATGAATTTGATTAACGGGTGTGAAGGTAAATTACGAAAATAATATTAATAATAATTAGTGTAAATAAATATTATTTTAATTGAATATTTTGGAGTATTGACTTTAAAAATTGAAAATTAAATTTGATACAAATTGACCTTAGATATATTTTTATGTGAGAATTATGTAGATTTATATCAAACATAATTTATTTTTCCTAATATATTAATGATATTTGACGTTACCTGTCACTAAGTTGATTATACTTTAGCTTCTACATTTATACAAATAAATAAATTGGAATTTGTAATTATTATTCAGTTATAACTATTAATTACGTGGAGTATAGCAAGTGTTAATAATTAATTAATATTTTTTTATTATGGTTTTGGTACTTTGGACTTTGAATTTGAAAATAAAATGGATCAGTTGAATGTTTCGCCAATAAATGATCCAGGATTCCATCCCAATAGGTGTCAAAACCTGTTAAATCGATACCTTAATTTCATTCTCCGATCATCGTTTTTATGATAAACATCTGTATGAGAAACACACATAAAACGGAGTTTGTCTGTTTGTTTGTTTATCCTTTATTGTAATAAAATTTGTTACAATTTGCGGTCTTAATGTCATAAGGCATTACCAGTCAATTGGTGATGATTAAAACTTGGGGTAGGTGTAACAAACAATAAACACAAGCATTTTTACAAAGTTTTATTTAATTTGCATTGTATGTTTGTATATTAGTATGTTAGTATATTGTTTGTTTAAGTTTGGGTCAAAGATTGCAAGTTTAATTAGACCCACTTCCTCTTACACTACGGAGCTGAAATTTATATACTGCGTAACTTCCGATGACAATGCATTTTTATGATTAATATGATCTGCTGCTATGCTCAGGATAGACTCCAGACAAGGGAACTATTCAACGGTTACTAATGCAGTTATGAAATTTTATATGTTACCCCGTATTAGGGGTTGTGCAAATAAAGCTTGTGTTTTTAAATATTTTAATAAATATTGTTCTCGTTTCATTTTATGATTAAAGTAATTACTCAAAAATATAATAATAAATATCTTTAGACAACTCACACACGGCCATCTGAACCCAAACTAAGCGTTAGCTTGTACAACGGTTTTCGGACAACTGATAAACATACATATATCTTTTTTAATACATACTTATTAGAATTTTTTACGCCCAGACATACAGATCAAACATTCTTGCACATCACAGAAAAGTTTGTTTTGGGTGGGAATCGAACCCACGATCTCCGGTGTAGTAGTCAGGTTCACTAACCACTAGACCAACCAGGAATACTAGGAACCTATACCCGGAACGTTTCTATTGCATTTAATGATAGATAATTTAGATCTCTTAACTATAAGAGGGTAGGGCACAGCATCTACATACATATATACCAACGTAAATTACTACTGGTAAACCTTTGAACGGGGCATTTATTTTATAATTCTTAAGGAAGCAAGCACCGTACACATAATGCCAAATCTGGGATATTTTTCATCCCGGATATATAACATTTCCTGTGGGAAAAAGATAGTAAAATATTTCTGAAATGTAGAGCATTCGTACCAGTACTTCTGTCTTTGTCCCGGCCCAGGGTATAATTTTATCTCCACCGAGATTTGAGACCTTGGAATGGTGGCAGGGGGTGGGTGGTGCGATAACAGGTGACAAAGCA
>DWJZ01007464.1:0-12085 GCA_018249125.1 Asbolis capucinus
ATCATGGTAAGTGATAGGGAGTTTCTGACGCGTTGCCTGCCAGGAAGGAAGTAAAAGCCGGGAAGAGAAAGAGATAAGGGAAGCAGTATACTGCTGGAGCAATTGGAATCAGTAACGACATCAAATGTCCCCAATACACCAACAACATTCTACTTCAGGACGGGTGCTAGAAGAAGAAAGAACGACATTGTACATGAATAATGAATTAAAAAAAAACTCTACCAACGTTCCGGAAAGGTGTATAATTGAAGAAAAGGAACGGAAAATACTTCTCAGCGTATCTTTTTATGTTATTTTTTCAAATCTCAAAATATCGACGTAGGAAAGCAGTAAACCCGTAACTCTTGAGACTAACTTATAAGAATTACCTATCCGTATAAATCCGCATCCAAAATTACATTAAATAACGCAAGCTAATAACGAACCTAGCACCTCAACAACAGCTTATCACCATTTATTATACGAATGCCTGTCGTTATATTAACATTGTATTCTCTCCAGATATCCAGACTACGTGAAAGTCCACGACATAGACGATCAGTTCCTGATCGGACCATACATCATGGTTACTCCCATCATGCAGCAGGGCGCTACTAGTACGAAGGCCTTCTACCCTGGCCAGCCGTGGTACAGCATGGATGGAGGGTACCTCGCCGCTGACAAATGGCACGAGGTCAATGAGAACGAAACTGTTGCTGTTAGGGTAAGCTTTGGTGTGAATTTCACTTCTTTGCTTCAATATCGATGTTTTACTTTTAATTCTTTTTTTCTTACCCATTACATAAGTACGATGAAAAATATCCAATTTTATGGTAGTGCTTTTTTAACTTAAAACAATATTTTTTACCCTTATGATATACTAGCTTCCGCCCGCGGTTTCGCCCGCATGGTATTTTGAAAAAATGTAGCCTATGTGCTTATGTAGGCCATAAAGTATCTTTTTACCAAATTTCATTCAGATCCGTTCAGCAGTTTTTTCAATGAAGGAGTAACAAACATTTTTTCACAAACTTTCGCATTTATAATATTAGTAGGAATTGCACTACTACTTACTACTATAATTATATAAATGTACTAAATTAATTCATTTAGGTAAAATCTATTTTTGTAAGTGCTCATAGCAAGGTAGATTGTCTTTTATAAATGATCAGCAAAGTTATGCAACAGCGGGCGTGGTAAGAGATATCTAGTGCCTAAAATTTCTTGAGTGGTTCCAGTATTCGGTTCTTTTTGTTTCTTTACCAATCTTTTTTTCTGTTTTGTATTATTGCAGAATTATTGTAATGTAAATAATAAATTTAAATAAATATCTCTGGACACACGGACATCTCACCCCAAAGTAAGCGTTAACTTGTACTATGGTGATCAGACAACTGATAAATATACATGTATATTTGTAAATACTTATATAGATATTTACACCCAGACACACAGAACAAACATTCCTGAACCATTCATCACAGAAAAGTTTGCCCTGTGTGGTAATTCGGTGTAGCAGACAGGTTCACTAACCACCAGACAAACCAGCCTGTCAATGTGTGTAGAACTATAACGAATTTTTTTTTGTTTGTTATAGAGTGGAGCGATAATCCCGCAGCAGGAGCCCCCGCTGGCGGGACCCGTCAGTACGAGCAACAGCCGCAGCGGGCCCCTGCAGCTGCTCGTGGCCCCTGACCGACAGGGGAATGCTACGGGGGAACTGTACTGGGACGATGGAGATAGCCTCAGTTAGTATCATATTTATTTTATAACCAGTCGAATGAGCAGACCGGCCACCTGATGGTAAGTGGTCAGTGCAGTGGACAGTACCAACACCAGACTGGGTTGTTTACACATTATCTGCCAGGATGGATGTAGACAAACACGTATAGGGAAGAGAAAGAGGCAACTGAGGTACTACATGAAGTGGTGCTGAAGCAACTGGACCTGGAAGCTAACTGACCCGGAAGCTAGACACACCTACATCATCCTGCTTCATCTGCATCATCGGTCCCTCATCCCGTCTGTAAAGTAACTGTAGAACAAAGTTTTTCTAGCAAGTATATGAGGGAGTAAATATTTTTCAACAATATTGTCGTAAAAATAATTAGAGACCAATTTCAGAAAGAAAGAAGCCATTTTATATCGATGACGGAAAAAACTTACTTTAATAATAGAAACTTACTTTAAACTACTCTCCTCTACTCTCTTACTTTCTAAAGTAATTAAAGATGTACGCTCTTAATGTTTTCCGTCTTCGATACAATATTACTAGATACTAAGTTATAATATTCTACAACGGCTTAATATTGAAAGAAAGTAATAAGTCCCATAGTATAATTTTTGTCTCCGTGCAGTTTGGGTCATAAAAGATAAGCCGGCTAGGGCGGTGAGCATGTTAAGCCGTTATCGATAAAGTCAAATGAATCATCGAAGGTATGTGCACGTCGGCGTTGTGGAATACATAGGCTGCATATTGTTATGTTACGATCATTGTTTGTCAATTGTTATGTTATTTATTTTAATCATTACCACCACCTAATACCTGCAAATTAATGCGATGGTAATTTAATACATATATCGAAGAGAAAATAAGTGTTTTTACGTATTCGGTCTCTGGATTTTTTTAGTGACACGATAGCTTCTTCTTGTTTTTTTATATTTTGTCTGTTGGTACCAATATAGTAGCAAGCACATGTTGTACGTGTAAATACACTATCGATAATGTTTATCGATAACAATAAAGCGCATCTCTATACCTAAGGCCGGTGAGTTGGAGAGAGAGCAAAATACTCACTTCACCGCTCCGACGTTTTATGACGCAAACTGCACGGAGAAAAAAATATGCTATAACCAAGTTATTTTATCATCTACAGATAGCTACGAAGAAAAGAAATACAGTCACATCCAGTTCAATCTACACGACAACGAGATACGAAGTACAGTCAAATGCTGGGGTTATGGTGTACCCTCCATCGATGGGATCAGTGTGATGGCGCAGGCATATCCCATACAATCAGTCACAATCAACGGATCTAGCTGCAAAACACCATGTTCCATAACATATGTCAGAGAAACTCAACTACTCAAAATCTCCGGACTCAATTTGTCGTTAGACAAACACTTTAGTGTCAAATGGACGTACCTCAAACTAAGGAAATTTGCTCCGGCTGACTGAAGAAAATATGGTATGATGGTTTATGGATTGAATATTGCCTTAATGGAAAGAAAGTTAAATATGGGAATTAATGGTGTTGTGATGTCAATTGGTTAACCTGTCACCTGTCTAAACAGAACGTGCAAATTCCACGAGACTGACCGATAAGATTGGTCCTATGTCCGTACTGCTCTCAATCGAGTACTGTCTTTGATGTGACTAATAAACAAAGGTTTTAAGAGATTAATGAGGGAGTAAATATTATTCAAAAGTACTGAGTCGTTAAAATAATTTTAGAGCCTGATTAAAAACCAATTGCTTCGACCATGAAAAGTCACAAAATTAAGTATGTTAAAAGTCAATTGTACAGATGGATGTACAATTTTTCAATTCAAAGGCATGTATCGAACCTAATAATAAGATTTAACATTACGTAAAAGATTTGTGCAGATTTCCTTTGACGGTTTAAGATTGGAAGTCCATGTGAGTTTTCCACTATGGCTCAAGATATCAGTCTATTTGATCTTATATAGGTCCAGTCTTGGAAGTTGGAACAGTCAACTGCCATATTTTACTTAAGAATTTATAATAAATATGTTTTTAATGTTTAACGATTAATTATATTATAAGATAATATGTGTATTTTGAATTTGGTAGGATAAACGATCTCGTGTCATTGAATATATAGGTTTGCTATTTTTGCCTCTGAATGTTGTTTATTGTAATTAATATTTTAAGAATTAAATTACACTTTTAGATGTCATGGCGATTTACATAGAAGTTCTATATTTTTTGGTATATTAAGAAAATGTATATAATGTTAGTGTAAGACACCCAGTAATTTCAATACTGTATATTGGAGATATAATAGTGTTTGTCTTGAAAATATATTCATGATCCAGCGAGACTTGTAGGTTGATATATATGTATTATCTTATATTTGGTGCAACTTCAGTCCGACACAAATGTAAATAAACAAAAAAAAATCTTATGAAGGGTTACAACACACAACATCATTCCCAAATACTCTGCCTTTCTTAATTTCATAAGGGAGTTTGCACTGTTTTAAGCTTATTGAAGTATTTTGTTTTATACTTTTATAATTTATTGATTTTCGTTTTAATACATGTTATGCATTTGTCACCAAGCAAACAGTATGATTTACTATGTAAAAGTAAAAAAAATGTAATGGTACAGAAGAGTTAACAACTGATAAAACAACAAAAAGTTTAATACACCTGCTTTTCACAGGTTGCTAGGCAACGGTTTGTTATTATACATTCCAGATCGGATTTATACTGAGTATAGTCAACCATGTTACAAATTTTATAGCAGTTGATGTTTAGTCGAAGGTTTGGCTTTATTTTTGTAAATATTTAGAAAATTTTACCCCAAGGCGAGGACACGAGTACATTACTTCTCAATATATTCTAGAACTAACCTTGTGCTTACATTTATATTTTCTTACATTTAAAGTTTCCCCAGACGTTTCTCAAGAAAATATTACAGTTTCGATCTACTAGCAATTTTCCATATGCCTCTTGTAAAATTATGCATTGTGTAATATTTCAGTAAATGTTACCTAAACAAATTTCATTAGAATTATTAGAAATTGCCCCTTAAGTATGTTTAAATGATATATCTAGTCATAAGTATTTGGTGGACGTTTTTATAAAAATCATCGATTTTTACTTGAGATTATTGGTATGTTAACAACCTAGACCCAAAGACAATTTTTAGTACATTTCAAATTTTTTAATAGGTTTGTATGTATTCAATGCTAACCCGACCATACCATAACAAAGTCGCCATAATAAGAACTTATGTTTCTAAAAATATTTATTTACAAATTAATACCCTAATAGTATGGTAAAAATGAAAAGTTGCCATTTAAATTCGTTAATTAATGGGAGTTATATAGTTATTTATTTTCTCTAATAAACATATTTTAATAGATTAGTAGCTACATATTGCTTAGTTTTATATATTATTGCAGTAAATGAATCAATATTGTAAGTCTTAAATCTCGTTCCTCGGCAGTTAAATGTTGTGTATTTGAAAATAAATAAAAATATTTTTATTAAATAGTTTCATTTAAATGAATTAATGAATGTCTCACTTACTCCTATAATTATTCAATATATGCATTTTACAGTAAATTTTACTGTGCACAAATATTGCTTTTGTTTAAAAATTGTACTTAATATTTCAATAAAAACTTCATAGTGTATTTATTTCTATACATATTTGTAAGTCGTATTTTTATATTAATATTGATTGAAGTAGTGTCCCTTTGCTAGTTAACAGATTGTGGTGTGTATTTCAGAATGTTAATAACTAAAATACTTAATATTTGTAATTCCATTATTCCTCAATGCATCTTAAAGTACAATAAAATAATAAAATTCTTCATAATATGGATGTCCCATTTCAAAACCTAGTAAGTGCTCAAAACTAAACTTTATATGAGAGACCATGAACATAAAATAGGCAGCTCTAAAGACATACAAGATTATGACGGGAGTGAATGGACTCTTATTATACTCGGTGCAAGTTCGATCTGGATTTTTTTCCATACAAACTTGTAAATTTTGTATCGATAAAATTCCAGATCAAAGTTGCACCGAGTATAGCTATTGATGCTTAAATATATCGTCTTTCCTGTTAGTATAATATGTTGGTATTTTTGTATTTTGTAGGTATTTATTACACCAATGTTATGCAATAAAATTATTTTTGTAAAAACTAGGATTTGAAATGGGACAGCATAATAGTAATTAAGATTGTTCAAATATATTAAGATACAATTATATCACCAAATGTGTGTTGTCATAGAGGTACAATTTATGAAATAGTTTGATTATCGATAAGCATAAGAGAATTGCGCAATCCAGTATATATAAAGTATTTTTACTCCATATTTTGTTAAATGCTTTTTCCCAAAGATATTAAACTGTAATACAGTTGGTCACTTTATATTATACAAACCAAGTTTTATGCTTTCTTAAAGAATTAGCTTTATTTTTGTATCAAAATGTAGTGTATTAGATGTATTTTCTTATTAAATATTTTTTCTGCTAAGATAGATTTTGTAATAAGTTGCTTTTGTTTACCATTTTATGTGATATGTGTATGCATAATAGTTACACTTTAAAAGTTCATGCCAAAGTTTTGAAGTGATTATGAATGTTTTTAGAAAATGATAATATAGTCGTAAATGCACTATAATAAACATGGTAATGCACAAGAAGTATTTTATTGTCATAGCCCTATTATATTGTCCAACTGTAAGCCAGCAGCAATTGTTTTGCCAAAGTACTAAAGATAAAGAGTTGGGAGTAGAAGGGAGCGAGTGAATATTTTGTGTAACATGAAGTCATTTTAAAAAGTTAAAAAAATCCATAAAATAAAATAATAGTCTGGATAGGGCTTTATCAGTTATGGGTATAAAAAATTGCCTACCACTTATTCTCGAACCTGCCAAATCTACTCAAAAAATATCATATTCTGCGAAGCTGGTTCAGAGGATTTTGACCAAAACCACTATAAGATTTTTACATAACATACATATATTTGTATGGAACAAATAATCTAGTTATTTATTTAGCTCATGGTCAGTTGTGTAGCAATACAAAGACATGGCCTATTTTTAAATATAACTAACTGATAAAGATTTAATACTAAATCTCATGAAGGATCAATACTGTTTTAAAAGCATTCCAAAACCCATTGCATATAAAGCTGCAAATATTGTAATCATAAAACTCAAAAATAGAATCAGGCCACATACTAACATTCCTTAACCAAAGTTGTTTAAACTGCTTGTATTTGGAAAGCATTTTTACAAGCATTTATTTAACTTGCAGTGTATGTTTGTATATTAGCATATTTGTTTGTTAAGTGTTTGAGTCAAATCTTACAAGCTTAATTAGACCCACATCCTCTTACACTATGGAGATGAAATTTTGCAGAAGCTTTCCATCCTGGTAACAATGCCTTGTTATGATAAGCATGACGACATGATACTATGTTGAAGAGTGGCTCCACACAAGGGAACTCAACGGTTAACAATAGAGTTATGAAATTTTGTGTTTCATCATGTAAGGAATCTTCAATTAAAGCTTGTATTTTTAATTATTTTAATAAAGTTATTATTTTTCAAGTGTGAAATAAAGATCTAACATTTTAAATATAAATACAACAAACAAAATAACAAAACAACCAAGAATCATGTGTGATCCTTCTCAACATCAGTTTTCAAGAATGTGTTGTATTGCTCCTCTGTCATAAGATTTTTTAATTCTTCTGGCTTTGTAAGTTTTAACTTAAACAACCATCCTTGGTCATAACAAGATGAGTTGATAAGCCCTGGTTTGTTCTCCACATTACTATTTTTCTCTGTGACAACACCCGTGACAGGAGAGTATATTTCACTGGCAGCTTTAACACTCTCTAAGGCTCCACATTCATCACCAGCTTTTACTTCAGCCCCCACATCTGGTAGCTGAGCAAACACCACATCTCCCAGTGACTCTTGAGCATATTTACTTATTCCAACAGTACCAATGTTGTTTTCAACGGTAACCCATTCATGGCGATCAGTATATTTACGGCCAGATATGTTACTGCTGTATGTGTGTCTTAACTCACAATATGATTGTCTGATATTGTTCTGTACTATACATCTCCGAGATATATAGTTTTTTGTCACTTGGAACATACATCTTTGGAGTGTCATTTCACCTTGAACAAAAAAAATTAAATAAAAAACATCCTTCCTAGGAGCATAAATTATTCATCTTACCTGGGCAATTACATCTTAGATAAAATGAAATCTATTAACAAAATTACATAATCACTGACATACTGAAGAGAATAATACCATTTGCTGATAATTTAACATAAATAATGGGTTGTCAAGATTCAAATTAATTATGATACTTGAGCCCACTATGAATGAGCTGGGTTGAGGTGAGGTGAACCCTAAAGTCTGAGACAAGCCTATTCTAAGTTACGTTGAAATATCAAGTAAAGTTTAATTAGATGTATATTTACATACATACATTTGAAACAACAAATTGACAGTGTAGTGTTAAATATTAAACTTACCAAAGTGGGTTAATTTAACTAAAATGGTAGTTATTTAACGATCATAAAAAGCGAACAGACTTCTATAATGACTTTAATAAAAATGATAGGTATTGACATCATAATTGGAGCATAAAGTACAGTTCAATTATCACTAAGGAGGACAATAGGTGATAACTGTGTAGGGTAAATACGATATCGCGTCGTCTTCCACTGGAGACGAGATAAGGTGAACTCTGAACTATTAACAGTGATATCTACTGTACATTTTAAAACCATATTCGATTCTTGAATAATCATAATTTCAACTCTACGCAATCCGGATCTGGCTACAATGTGGATCCACTGATACTATGTACATTTAAGATGAAATAAATAAGTTAAAATCGATTTACATTAATCAATAGTTAAATACATATTCTCACCTTTTAAGCTGGGTCTATGATGAGGACGGGGAAATTTTACATAAGCGTTAGATTATTTACAATGACATGTGATATGGTATTGATAAATATCACGTTTTACCGTTTAATAAATTATTAAATATTATTTTCGGTACATTCAGACAAATAGCAGAATTCGAATTCTTTGAGGTTAACGTAACTAGTTCTGTTTAAAAACGACAAAAGTCAACCTGAAAGAAAATTAAAATTATAAACTTATTTAGTAAAAATATTATGTTGTAATTTTCAAGTACCTTTTGCCCTAATAAGAAATAATGCAACAAATTAGCATTAACAATTACATAGAACTATGTCAATAATATTTAAGTCTGAAACCTCAAACACAACCTAATATTTCAGAACAGTATATTGTTAACTACAAATTGTCAAGTCAATCAATTACTGTCATTGTGTCATTCTTCGATTAGCCATGACTGAAAGATGTCATACGAAGTTAACAGAAAAAATTGATAATCAAAATTATATTATTTTCGTTGGTATATTAGTAGCTTTGCTTGGTGTGCTATATTTTTACAGGTCTAATAAATATTGTGGAAAGTTAGTAAATGTTTCCTTACGTCGTGAATTGTGTTTGACCCAGTTTTAATGGTTGCAGGTTTCACTTTGTCACGATCTGTGTTAGCTATGTGTTGGGATGTGTGGCCTGTTATTACGGTCTAAACTCGAACTTTTTACACAATTACGTAGAACAGTGGACGTGCCATTTCCTCAGAAAGCGTTCTGAAAAGGAGGTTCAAGATGCACCTGTCAAAGTATGTAAAACACCTATTTTGTTTTGTTATTGTAATTAAATCGCTTTCTTAATTACTTTAGCTGTATAAGCTATTTTCTATCAGCAGTTATAATAAAAATTGAAACGGTAATTAAGAGTTATATTGACCGTCATACATTGTAGACACTTCATTTCACATTGTTAATAGTTGTTAAGATTTGTAAATCATCTGCCGTTGTCTTAGACTTTTTGTTATCTTCATGAGATTGAGGTTTAGTTATAATTATGTATCCAAAAGTTATGATTTAAGCTTTAAAAAAGAACATAAAACTGTATAGTTTTGATCTCTATTGATTCCAAAAATTTCTTCCCTCAAAGCTATAACATGGGTCTATTGCTTTCTTCTTGGCCATTGCCTAATTGTTGCTAAAGTGATGGTAGTTATTCACGATCAGGTAGCCCATCTGATTGTTAAAAATTTCATTAATTATGCTCTCATTTAAGGGTTGTATAACATGCGGGTCAAAGGAGTGTAACCGCCATGACCCTGAGACTCACTCTGAACCCTGGAGTGGGCTACAGATACACAAGCAATTGGATCAAGCGATAGAAGACGTAAGTTAAAATAAATATGTAATTCTGAGATCATGTTGAAATAACAATTCAAAACCAGTACTTCATATGATGCATTTTAAATGATTGACTATAAATTATACTGAAATGAAGTAATTGTTATGTACAATCATAACACGCACAATTCAAAAGGAATTCCTTATGTAATTTAAAGAAAGTATTCGGAAATAGGTATACAGAATACAATTGTGATAGATTACAAATCTACATCAACAACATCCAATATTGATTGTATTGGAATAATCAATGTAAAAAATTATCATAACAAACTGGGTCATCAGATTACATAAATAATCTGCCAGATAAACATAACCAAAATACGATGAATCATGTAATGACATGTGGTTATTGTGTGATTTGTACAAATAAGTTAATATTTTGATATAGTCAAAGTCAAAATGAATTCATTTACATAGGTATCAATAATACACTTATGAACATATGATACTAGTGTTATGTAAATGAAAGGTATTTTTTTTACTTAGAATAAGTAATTTTTTTACTTAAGTTAACGCTTGGCATAACAATGTTGTCAAAAAGTAAATGCAGTAGATATCACAAGAGTATACAGAAATATTATTAAAAAACAAAAGAAAATTTTAACCATATTGTCTCACTTATTTTGAAGTTCTTCAGTAATACCAACATAAAACCTTACACCATTTACATTGCAATATTGCCATCAGATACATAGGTATACACTCAATAAACTACATTACAAATATAAACAAGCAAAAATTAAAAGGAACCAGACCAATCTTTATTGAAAAAAAAGAATAACAAAAAAAAACATTTTTGTTATTATAAAATTGTACAATAATGTCTACTATTCTATTTTACAGTTACATTAAAAATAAGGTATGTTTAATGTCTTTTAATTTTCAGTTCTATAATACAATTCTGGAACATTTCATTAGTACCTGGTACAGCAAGATAACATTGCAACCATTCTTTATTGATGAGTTGCGACATCAGCTTAGATATGCGTCTGCTTCTTTATTGAGAAGAGCTATTAAGGTAATTTTTAATGGTCTTTTTATTTTGGACTTTAAAAAAAATGACAATAAACGTGGGATGATTTATTTTTATTTATTGCTACAGTTTTCGCCCCTGGTTTCACCAGCATTGATACAAAGTTGTATTCTTCCAGACTACAATCTATTTCTGTGCCAAATTTCATTCAGATCTGCTCAGTGCACGCAATATAGTGGAACAATTATCTATACATACAGCTATCCATTGATCGTCACAATAATTCGCATCTATAATATTAGTACAATTAATAACGTACTAACGTAATTCTAACTTATTCTTGTGGGTTGGTGATCTTATTTCAAACTTATTTTAAACGACTTTGCAGCTAGTGATAAGAAATCCTATTAATTGCTAGTCCACATAGGTCTTCACTTCTTAGACTTTTCACTTCCCTATAGGCTAGTAAATACATACTTACGTCTATCAAGAAATTCTATTATGAATAACGACCTATCTATCTTCTAATTTTAAACTATAAATTTATTGTCCAATATTGTAACCATAAGAATACTTTGAAAATTAGAAGTGTATTCCGGATTCGAACCCATAAACTTAGTACTATCTAAGACACCTGTAAAGAGTAAGTGAACTGATGGTAAGATCATTGCCGCCCATGGACGCTAACAATATCAGAATAAGTTGTTACTAACGCGTTGTCTGCCAGGAAGGATGTAATAAACCCGCATACGCGGGGAAGAAAACGAAACAAGGGAAGAAGTATATTGCTGAAGCAACCTGTAGTCACTTGGTGTCGTTCCAGAGGACGGGTGATAAAAGAAACATGGGGAGAAAAAGATCTCCCTCTCCTTCCCAGCCGAAATACGACAAATCGCGCGTTTGACTCAATCAACAGGGTTGTAGACGACCAGACGGCCTTTTTTTAAATAAATATCTTTGGGCAACTTACACACGGCCATCTGAACCCAAACTAAGCGTTAGTTTGTACTATGGTGATCAGATAACTGATAAACATACACATATACTTTTAAATACATACATAAATAGATATTTCTATTA
>DWJZ01007465.1:0-12083 GCA_018249125.1 Asbolis capucinus
GGTACTCACAATAACGAATTACGATGGTTATAAATATTGTTATTTTTTGTTTGGCTGTTGACAAAACATGAACGTTTTATATACGTCGTTTCATAACTGTATATAACATAGTCTTAATACAATTATATTGTCATTAGTTACGTACAAGATAAAAACGTATATTATGTTCCTTAAATGATGCAATGCGATTTTAATTAAGTACCCATTACGTTGTAAGAAGCGATGTCGCAACCCGGCAGCCTGCTGCACAGTCCGTGCATCCGAGATAGTGTCAGTTTGACGCGATGCATTCTAAAACAACGCGCCAGCCTCGGTTACGTTACTGCCAGTCGCCGGCAGATATTATCACACACCTTTGTATATCCTATTTCGAAACCAAACATTTCTATTTGGTAGGTTTATATATATTTTGGTAGGTATATCTACAACTACCTCGTGAGGCGCTGTTGTTGAGAATTTCTCTCACCCTCAGGCACCGTTTGGGAGTTCAGAGATTCGTTCCCACTCATCATGACCGCTAAATTCCTGTGTGTATGAGTGTGATTGCGTTTGTGCATGGTATCTCCTTCTAGATCTCCTTCAGTTTGAAGTTTAAAGCAGTTCCAGTAGTGTGTGGTGTGTAGTAAAGGCAGTGTGTAGTGTGCGCGACCTTTTCTTGTGTCGTTGGCCTCCGCTCACAATACATCTTTCAATAGCTCGGTTATGTTTGCTCGTCATTATTCCGAAACTGTCAATAATTTTGGAAGATTGTGTCATCGTTGTCACCAGGCCGAAACAGCGGCTAGAGAAATATGTATATAATGGTTCGGAATTAGAGCATTGTTGTATATTTATTTTACAAATATTGCATTAAATTAACGCATTCAATATGAAGTTTTGTATTTTGTACACGGACATGTTTCGTATCGGAGAAACAAATAGAATAGAACGTCAAGTTTTCCACGTCGACCCAGTCACACAATAAGAAAATAATCTCCCACGAAGCACGAGTCCGCCATTTTAAAATTGCTCGCACTACGCGAAGTTCTTACTTAAAATAGTATTTACAAAACGTTCGACCGCTATTAGTTTGTCGGGCGGTACTCGGCATACGTGTAAAGGGCTGGCGCGAGGTCGGCGCGGGCGGCGGGCGGCGGGCTAATGGTACGTGTGTTATTATAATAAACGCTCGCAATCGCCCGTGAGGTGGGCTGCCTGTGATTGCCCTCAGTTTCGAACGCAGCGACCGCGGTCATTTGAAATCGACAGTGATTACAATTTTCCCTGGAGCAGTGTTGTGCGCAACGTCCGATGGAAAGCAGCGCTTGGCCAATGTTCCGCTCTGATAACTCTTTAATTACGCTTCAGTCGTCGTTTTTCTTCGACACTTGCCGTCCGACGGTTTCAACCCCTGCGCTTTTCACTGCAACATTTCACCCGACGAATCTCGGAGCGCACGCGCGTTCGCCTTGCAATACTTTCGCCTTTGACGTTTGACGAGCGAATTGTTTCCCCGGACGGGAATATATCGTGAGCCATAAATTTGAAGCGCAACTCGGACGTATTCGGAGCAGAGCGACGACTGCTCTTTGTCATATTCGTAAGAGCTGAGCAGTTTTTAAAGCACCGTTAAGTTGATTCACGCATTTCGAGGATCTGCGTAAATAATACGCCTGAAAGAGAATCAATGAACTCCCATGTTGTTCGGTCGCAGCCGCGGCACGTTTACCCAGCGCGTACTATCGCACGTTACTTATTGCATTGCCTCCTACAACAATGGATACTTGCACACTCGAAGCACTCTATTGTAATTGTTCGCATGCTGTTCTCGCGTTCAAGCGCAATGCAAATTAAAATTGTATGTTTCATTGGTGAGGAGTACGGCCTAAAGCATCATATATTTGTAGTTTAACGTATATTAGTGATATAAGAACCCGGCGCTGCTCCAGACGCGGTGCCTACAAGCTGACAAGTAGCTGTGCATAATAATTTGTCCGTTGTATTCCAAAACACAAGTGTTTGCGTGTTTACGATCCCCGGACGAGGCGGAGGCCAATAGAATATACAATGACGTGTCATTCACATCGATTGAGGCCGCATACAAGATGCGGTGTCATACATTATGTATAGTGTCCATGTTCCGTGTGCTACCACTAGCACTAGCACTAGCACTAGCGCCTCGCAGCAACCTTCCGAACGCTCATCTCGCGATCTTTATATCCGATTGATATTAACATTATCCTATTTCCAACTACTCCATACTACTCATTCCTCGGATCAAACTTAATTGATTTAGCGATTACAAACATTAAATTTAGAAAAGCTGCTTATTGGGCAATACAAAAATATATATTTGCAATGTGTCATCCAGTTGCAAAATTGCTAAGTCTGGTAATGCAATGGTTCTCCACGTGGCCCGCGTAAGGTATAATGGTCGTTAAGCTGCGACAGTGGTGCGAGCACAATAGCTGGCTGTCTCCACGAGTGTCTACGGCCCGCGTCAACCGTCTCTCGCGTGAACACAGCCTTTGTTATGGTGATGTCTCCGAGCAGAGTTCGATGATCCCTAAAACAAAAGAAAGACCCACATTTGCATCTTTTTTAACAATTCCTTTTGAACCAAAACGTGGCGTGTAATATCTGTGAGCTGGGGATGTTTACCGAAATAAATAATTCACGACAGGATGCCGGCTGGAGTCGGACGGTCGTTGGCCATTAAAATTCGACTCACCCCGGGGATCTAACAGTCTTATTTAGGGCTTAGTTAATTGGAAATATTAACTATTTTACGTTAAAGCCATTTTAAATAGAATACGTGCCCGAGCAGGTAGATGACAAACCCAGCCACCGAGGAACTTTTTGTTAACCGTAGCAGGTACACGACCCTTCTCAACAGATTGTGTACGTTTTTTCTATGTATTGGGCTTTAAAGGAAAGGAAATATCGTACTTTTACGAATAAGGGTCGAGATTGTTATTATGCCTTCGCGTGGTTTTATTTTGCACGTGTTTGAAATATATTTTTCGGATAAGTCGCTCGCCTAATAGCAATCAACGTCATGTCACATTCGATATCTTTCCTTTCTCAGAGATGAAATAGAAAACGATGAAAATGAATCGAAAGTTAATGCAGTTTTTTTTTATTTCAGAACCAAACTCGGCCAGTGCAGACAATGAATGGCGCACTGAGTGGGGTGGGCGCGGGCACGATTGCGCCCGGCGTGACCTGGGACCAACACCCCGTACTGGCGCGCGCCGCCTCCGTCCCTGCACACCGCGCGCTCGCCGGCCTGCTGGATCGGCTCGGCCACCGCCGCCTTGAGCGCACCACTAGCGAGCCGGCGCCGCCGCCGCCCGCCACCAGCCGCTACAAGACCGAGCTCTGCCGACCCTTCGAGGAGGCCGGCGTATGCAAGTACGGCGACAAATGTCAGTTCGCCCACGGCGTGCGCGAGCTGCGCAACCTCCAACGCCACCCCAAGTACAAGACCGAGCTGTGCCGCACCTTCCACTCGGTCGGCTTCTGCCCGTACGGGCCGCGCTGCCACTTCGTCCACAACGCGGAGGAGGCGCGCCGTCGCGAGCCGGTGTCTCCGGGCGGTTCGCTGGCTTCGCTGTCGTCGGGCGGCTCCCTGGCGTCCTACATGAGCGACGGGACCCGCTCGCCGCGCTCGCCGCATTCGCCACGCTCGCCGCACTCGCCGCACTCGCCGCCCGCGTTGTCTCCGCCCGCGCCCGCCACCGCCTTCGCGTTCCGTCGCACGCACTCCCCGGAGCCCGAGGAGGACCGGCTGCCCGTGTTCAACCGCCTCTCGTCGGCGTTCGGCGACCTCGTGATCGCCTAGTCTTAAGTTAAACCGAGCGTAGCGTATAAGGATCGTCCGTCACCTCAGTGCCTCCTCGACGTCTTCCAGCCCGCGCCGAGGGCCGTCCCGCCCGCGCCGCACACACCCGCTCAACCCATGATCTCCAGTTTGCCGATGTTCTTTGACTACTTCGCCCCGTAGTATCGTAAAGTTTGTGTACACTGGCGTCTCGAAAGTTTGCGGTGTGAATATAATGGTATGCATCTTTTAGTTATCGGCACGCACTTGTATACCTATGGCACCTTATATTATTAGATATTTATTGCGAAGCCGGCGGATCCCGCCAAGCGGCGACTTTGTAAAGTTAGATTATAGAAACGTTTTATTTATTTGGTACTGCCTACCCGCGCTCGCTACCGTACCGCGAGAGGGCGCTCGTGATCTATATTTAAGGATTTAAGATAATAATTTATTATTTATTTCGAGTCTCTTTAACTGTAATAATTATATTATAGATGCGATGCCGCACCGCATACACGCGTCGACGGGACGTGGCTCGTTACAGCAACCTCAGCTCGACTGATTCTGCTCGACCGGACCACCGGTACCATCAGTACCGACGGTACCGAGCGACGAGTGGAATCAGTCGTCGCCGAGCTCGGGGGCGATGTGGGCATAATTCTCTCGCTATAAAAATACAACGGTCCGGAATAGGTCCGCGTGGCGTGCCGCTCGCTGCTCGCCGGCACGCTGGTGCGAGCTGGCCCACGCTGTCATCCGGTCCTGCCTCGAGCGGCACGTCTGCGAGCATTTTTCTTTTTTTGCTAGGAGCGGAGGGCGAGCGAGTCGAAACCTGTTTGAAGTTTTGGTGATTATTTTTTTCGTCCTCGCGCTCGGAGTCGGCTCTCGGCTCCCTCTCGCCGGCGCACGACAGCGTCGTCGTCCGGACGCAAAAAATGACAGAAATCGGAGAATGTGCCTTCAGCCCCCCGAGCTGTCGCACACATACAAGATGTATAGAGATATAGCTCCTACTGTAATAGCATAGTATATGATATAGGAGGGCGCGCCGGCGGCGGCCCTTCCCCCGCGCTTCCACGCCGCCGCCGCGCGCCCCCGACGAGTGCCTTTTACTTTATAAACGAAATAAATCGATTATAATATTTAATTTTTAGTTGACCAAGATAGATTGAATGTTTATTTATTTGTCTCCTTTTGAATAAAATATTCAAATTGGCGCAGTTATTACTTTTGTACTTTGACAGAGCTAAGTGATTAGTTTCGACGTAGGATAGTTTTTTTTTCTTTGAATTTAAAGTGTGATATTTTATAATATTTATATAACAAAGTTTAATGTTTTAATTAAGGGACCAATGTAAGTGATTAGGAGAAATTCTGATAGAACCGACCGCTTGCGTGAACACCTCTCGTACCGCCGCACACGCGGTAAGATGATATTTTTGATATCGGATGTATTTTGTAGCATGAATAAAGCAGCATTTTGACCTCGGTGGCGTTGTTTGATTGGCGTCACGCTCGCGCCAGCAGCTCTCCGTCTCGGAGAGAGTCGCGCTTGGTGGCCAACTGACCAATAATGATAATAATTTTGTACCTAATGTTAAGTGTTAGTTGTAAGCGTTTTCATAAAGTTCGCAAATATTATTTATTATCAGTTCATTACGAATTATAAACCATTAAAGCCGATTTATTTAATTTGTTTTGTATTTAAAAGGATCATAACTACTATAATGTCGTTAAGTTATGTTATATAGGTAATATCGCGAGTCATTTAATATAACAGGCATTAGTTTAAAGTTGTAGTAGGGTCCTATCTAAGTGACTTGTAATTAAGTATTTAATTTTTTTTATTTAATTCCAATCTTAAAATAATTTTCCAATAAAAGTGACTACTCTATTTCCATACGGACAAAACAAAATTAAGGCTAAAGCTTGTTTATGACATTTTTCTTTAAGTTTCTTTATTTCCATCTGCATTTTTATTGAATTATAGTCAAAATATGTTAGAAACCTCTTTTATTTTTGTTTTTGTTACCCGCTCTACCACTCCACTATCCACTCCATCTCCAGCTTCCTCTCGGCAGATCCACTCTGCTGATGACATTCATAATCATCATCATAACGAAGACAGCGGCAACACTGCTGAACTAGGACCTCCCGATGTGGGGGGGGGGGCACATGCCATGATCCACCATCTAGCCAAGTGCGAATCGGTACACTTCATACAATTTTAAGAACTTTATGAGAAACTCTGAGGAGTAAAGGTTTCTTCACGTTATTTTCTTCGCCACGGCAATTGATAATTAACTTCTAACAAGGACATAACTTTGAAAATTAAGTTACAGGATTCGACCGCGGGACCGGTTCGAACACTGCTGCACCATCACCTACACTTTACACACCACATCACACGTACTGCATTTAATTATTTAACCCCTGTTACTGAAAGCGATAATTGAACTGGCCATGCAGGATAGCCCCGTGGTCAAATCCCGTCTAGGTAGATTTTTATATGACATTCAATGTCCGAGAATCGAGTCTCGACTCAGTGGGTCTGGGAGTGGGAGTGTAATAACATCAGTAGCATTAGAAGCTTCCTAAGCTGTTCAGATGGGAGTCGGATTCACAGAAGGCTGCCATTGACATCATATTTGGAACAGACATTTTGAGTGTTGAATAGAAGGACAAAACCAAAGAGTAGAACACCAGTAGTTGTCGTAGTCGTTCCTCACTAATATTATTAACTTGACCTCTGTTGCTCTTTCACGCCTAAATTACTGAACGAATTTTGATAAACATGGTACAGAGGTAGAATAGGGCTTGAGTAGAAATATAGACATGTAATCTTTTATGAAACATGGTGTGAAGGGGTTGGAATAGAGGATGAAAGATCTTCATTGTTAAAGACACCTTGTATTAGATGTGGTGTCGGAGGAGGCTGGTGTGCTTTGAAGAGAGGGAAGAAAGAGGACGTAGTCGCGGAAAAAATCTAGTATTTTATAATTGTTACAAACAATATTGTAAGGCAAGTTCAAAATCGACCTAGTTCCGGCTTAATATTGAATTTTCACGCCATATTTCCTTATTTACACTATATGCTGCTGATAAGGCTCTGTATCGAAAATAGACATTAACAAGGGCCGTTTAAAATAGTGATGAGAGGTATATTATTATGAATAACTGGATAATACAAGTTGCTACGTCAACAAACACCCACACACTGCGTAGAAGTTTCAATAAAATCATTATCGAGGTAATTTAGGAACTCAACATCGAACAATGTCTCTAGTAGAGAACATCACTAAATCAGCAGAGGAGGACCGACAAACGATGTATCAAGAACTGCACCAACTACCACAATAACAATATTGGTTACAGTCAGAATATTGATAGACAGATGGGTATCTTATCTTGCTGATGAGTGTGTGGGATCTTTTCAGTCGTATTTGGTATTAATTCGTAGAACAGGCTTGAGTTATTCTGATCAGGAACCATACATTCATGGTTGTACGGAAGTGACGGTTTAATCCCAGGAAAAAAGATCCAAACAAAATCTAGCTTGCACTCCATTGCTCCTTCGGCCCCCACCTCTTCAGAATTTCAGAAGCATAGTTCGTTTATGCGCACATGTCCAGCTATATTGCTTTGGATATTAGAGCATGGTAATTTTTAACCACAAGCCACGTTGCTAACGAACCTACATATATAAAATAATGACCATTCATTTATCACACACATTTGGTATCCAATATGAAAGAGCGACGTGCCGGCGCGTGAAGCTATTTAGTTGGCGTCAGATTCAGTTCTTGGAGTGGAGCCGGCAGCTCTGGTAACCCAACACCGAGATAAGCCTGGCCTTGACAGAACTATTCCACCGCCACGAAATGTCATATCGCTTACGTTTACTATAACTCCTCTTCCAGTCAACAAAATAAGGTTCAAATTACCGTGTTGGTTTTTTTAAGTGTATACGAATGAAGCGGATGTCATAATCTAAAGCTCGCCGAACCAAATAACGTGTCTAAAAAGTTGATAAAATATTATCTACAGACTTAATTAGCTAATAATGAGCTGTGGGGTCCGAAATAAACAAGAAAAAATATTTAATTGTTTCAAGGATCAACAAATGTACGCATATTAATTTTAACTTATCATGAGAATATTGCAAAGGCCCACTACAGAGCTCGGGTCTCTCCTCAGGAGGAGGCCTAGGGCCTCCGATAATGTTTAAAGCCTAGCTCTGACGATAACAACTTAGCCGACAGCTTTAAGTACCCTCGGTAGCGCGGAACGTTTAAGAAATGTTTGCCACTGGTGGTCAGTCGCTTTCCGCTTTAATAATATCTAAGTGTCCACATGGCTAAGCACTAAGTTACCTTAAGTTATAGAAGGACTAGCTATTACCCGCGGCGTCGCTCGCCTGCTCAACAACGAATAAGTCTTTCAATTATTATTTAACACAGAAGTGTTAGTGTGGCGAAAATACAAAAGCTAGACATAAGCTCTTGCTGCATTGATGTAGGTATTTTTAAGTTAATAGTTGTTATTCTATCAACTTATTTATTATATATTTCTTACCGTTGAAGCAACGTTCTCTTTCATTGCACTCCTCGGATCAGTTTTGGAGCTTATTCGATGCAAACAAACAAATGTTTTCTCTTTATAATATTAGTATAGATTTCATCCTTGTCGAGCTTAAAATAGGAATAAAGGTTACGATATTGATATGGCGTGTAAAGACGTCGTGCGGGAACTAATAAAACGATGTTGATGATGGATACTTCGCTTGTTTGTGTGATATGAAGGGAGTGTCTGTCCCTGAACACATATTATATCTTTAAACGGATTTATTTCCGTCCACAAAAGATAAGTTTCTAAGCTAGAGTTCTATTCAGTTGTACAAGGGCTAATTATGCATTTTACAAAACGCTTATTGTAATAAGTTTAGTAAAGCGTAGTCGCCCTGCGCTCACCATTACCAGTTTTGTTTGATTATAAAGAGTTCAAAGTTATTACTAAGCTGTTAACTTGCTATTTACTTACTCAGTGATATTTGAAACTAACTTATAGACAATGCAGATACCATCAGAACCATGACAATGAAAGTGTGTACCTGCGTATTCTTATTGTAAGATTCTTAAAAATGTCCGTATGCAGATTCTTAAAAATGGTAACAATGGAATTTAAAAGTTTTAACGTAGCTTTGTGTTCGAAATTTAACATTTCCGTAGACAAAGTCGCGGGCATCAGCTTGCAACAATAATTACATAATATACATAGTGCTATTATGTGTTTATAAGTAACATTTGAAAACAGCGCCCCAACATCGTATACAGCACGGCAAGCCTATAAACGGTGCGTCGTGTCTGAGGAGTGCAGGCAAGTAAGTAAATACGAGAGACGTTGTTAGTTCACTGATAGGAATAATTGCTGCTGGGTGGATGTGATAAGGGTGGCCATTATCTAATATTTGTACAGCGACGATTAGATAACGACCAAGACGGAGTCGTGAAGTTACTGAACCATTCACGACGGCCAAGATTAGATGAGGCATCTACATGCGACTGTCGTTCGGTGATTACAAATACTGGGGCTTCGATGTTCAGCCATTAAGATGAGCGTTAGTGAGTTAATGTAATGTCACGAAAACTAGATATTGCTACACAACGAAGTTATTTTTGCGGACAAGTAAACTAAAGTAGATATAACAAGCAAAACAGATTATATTATAGGCCTGTTATACAACACGATCTGTAAATCAACACAATCATCCTGCTTCGTTAGTAAAAATATGATTTATGTCCTAAATACACTATTAAAATAACGTATTGAACAGTTCATTTTCACTGGAAGTATTACTAACGCTCTCATAGTCGTTAACGGTAACTAATATCCCTTTAGTATAGATTTCTCAGAGTCCTTAATGGTAATTTAAGTATCCCTTTAGAACAAAATTGAAACATTAGTGTAAAATTAGCACGATAGTCGTGTCCACTGCATTACTATCAGTTTCAAGACGAACGGACTAAACAGACAGTTGTCATTGTGGACACGCAGTAGATGTGGAGTGCCGTCCCAGTCGAGACAGGGATGTTTGTAAAGCTACGTTCGAGGGCAGTACCGAGGAAATGACTAAATTTGCACCGCGCCTTGGGCGGGCTGTTCCGTGTTTGCTTTTGGGATAAGTGAAAGATACTGCTGTGTTTTATTTGTACAAGGAGAAAGGGAACGTGAGATAACCCACGGGCTTACGTTAGATTCCTGCACGGACTGCTAATGTGAATGTTCAAGTGAGCGCTATCAGTATCACTTGCTCTCCTGAGAGTTCCCCGTACAGTTCTGAAAAGTGTCTGAAGTCCACCAATCTGTATTTCGCCAGTGTGGTGAATGAAGGCCTGTAATCCTAACTTCATACAAGGAGACCTGAGCCAAGCTATGGGCAGTGTTCCTGGACAGATGGCTGAAGAAGAAAGAAACTAATTACAACATGCGAGCGTAGTCCGGTAGCTTGTGACTATCCTGGGCCTGTAGTGAGAGGACGGGTGACCGCTTAGCCGCCATTTCAATCACATTCACTCGTCAGTTTTCAAAAAACCTTACGGTCCTTGAATTGGCCACTAACCCTTTTACCAATCCGCATTTGAGCCGTATTGCGGGGAACTCTTAAAACGTCCTATTTTATGAGAACAATTTATGCCATTTACGTTTGAATTCGGCGTATTTTCTAACATTTTTATCCGTCAGCTCTGCTGTTACAGCCACCCAACTTCAATGAGAGGTCAGAACGTTAAGTTTTCATTTGAAGCTCAAAACAACATAGTAGAAGTGCAGGGAACATATTGCTGCGAGCCGCAACCGAACGTTACCGGGTGACGCCGCGCCATATTATTTTTACTGCATGTTCCACGTACAGTCGAGAACACAAGGTATTTACTTGAACACCAAGTTTCATAGTTTTTTAAGAGAATTAATGTACAATTCATATAAACTTTTGTTTTTTTAGTAAAGATTACATTATTAACAGACTTTCCTTCCTTATTGAGCATTTCTCTGTAATAATGTATTTTTTTACAATCCATAAGCTGAGTTGGGAATGAATAACCTTTTGTGTTGTGCTATTTCCGTTGTATGTCTTATAGTTTTTGTTGGCTATTGTTTTTAAATTGCAGTCGAACGAGAAACCTTTTATTTTATCTCTGTTCAAAATTTTAAATTTAAAACATGTCGGGGCCGCGCCGCGTGTTTTGTTTCCTAATAGCGAGTTAGCTTCAAAACAACAATGAATGTCAAAATGCAACAAAAACACGTGTCATATTAAAATGTTTATGAATTTCTTGGTTCTTAACGTTCTTATTTTAGCAAAGTAATTTTTCTGTTGTCACAAAATATAAAAAACATTGGTTTTAACCGTTTACATTATATTTATTATTTTATATGCCACAACGGAATTAGTTGAAGTTGGGTGTTCTTACGTAACCCGCCCCCCTCTATTTTCGAGTTTATTATATCATACAACGAATATAAAGTAGGATATAACAAATCAGATATAATATGTAGATACACAGTGCTTGTGAAGGTGTGTGCTACCCGTTCTCATTAATTTTAATAATACGTTTCAGCTTACAATTTTAAATTGATAATGTTAATAGGTCCATACGTATGCAGGTAGTATCTGTGAACATGTTAGTAGCATATATAATGATCTAAGACGAAAACTATTTTGGATGAGTAGGTTCACCTGATTAACGAGTAACCAAGGAACCTTCCGCTGCGCCTGGTATGATTCGCACTCGCAAAAATAGAATTTCTAGAACTTTCTGGGCGCAATGGAAAAGAAAACACAGGACAGAAAATATGTATGCAGAATAAAAGAAATTTAAAAACAGAACTTCTCGATAATTTTGGAAGGTACAGGAAATGCGGCGCTCGTGGAGTCGCGGGTGCACGAAGGAATAGGGGCGGGTGACGCGGGGAGGACCAACTAGGCACGTCGCAACAAGTTCAAAGGATAGTTTGTTATTGTAATGATCCAACTGACTCAAGAACTGAGACGTAAAAGGTGCACGTTCTACTATACCTTTTGATTGTTGTCCACAGGGTGGAAAGTTAATACAGGATCGATGGGAAACTGACTTTAATTCCTTAGTTAGCTCATTTTACTATAAGGAAACATTAATTTATTATCACGCTGTTATTTTTAATACGACACGACTGTACAAGTACCTTTTAAGACTGGCAAGCTTGTACTTCATACGATGTCTTTGAATATTAGAGAGATAAA
>DWJZ01007466.1:0-12083 GCA_018249125.1 Asbolis capucinus
AGTGACCAACCTAAGTGTTGGAAGTTTTTATGACGCCCGACGGCCTCCGACATTGCTTAACGATTGCTATCTAACGACAACAACTGGCACCGACAGCTTTAAGTGCTTTGCCACTAGCGGTCACCGATCCTCCTACCGACCGCGCCCGTTGTTGCTTAACTTTTTCGGTTGTTTACAATCGAAATAAGCCGGCTATGAACTCTTCAGTTATTAACTACATATATTTTTAAAATCCCAATAATGTATATTTGACAGAGCCGTACATGTTGGCGAATTGGTACTGTCCTGGAAATAATGGTGCCGTAGTACCATTGAACTGGTTGAAGTATGCGGGATCGCGTATAAAACTAATATCACCAAAAAAAAAGCCTGTATTCACCCTCAGCACTTACATTTTTTTTAATTAAACGACATTGACGCACGCATCCGTCCGTCAAGTTCATGAATTGGCCCATTGATTGGCTTTTGTCTGCGTATTGGTCCGTATAAGTAACGCTATGACTCATTTTCCGGCGTTTGTCGTGACCGAGTTCTGTTTTGGTCTTTTTACGTGTTCACACACATACTGGTGTATGTGTGTAGTTTGTTGTTCTTAGTGTAATGTTGGTTGTAGGGAATGATTAAATATTCTTAGTCATGTACAAAATTGGTAGATGGATTAGAATAGAATCCTTTTGGGTCAGAAAATCCATTTAACATATCATTTCCGATATAAACCGATTTGGATAATGTATGTGACGGCGTGATTTCGTGAATTCCGATTTGTGTATAGAATTGTTGGATAGTTTATAATTACCACTAGATGGCGGTGTTATTATTTTATATATAACCTAACAAATTATGACCACTGTTAATAGTAATAAATCTCAGACTAGAAGGCTAATTCCAAGTCGATTTTGCTAAGGAAATCTTAGCCTAAGTTTTCGATCTCAGGTGTACATCAACCTGATATTAGCCTGAGAGCGAAGAGCGCCATCTCAAGATGTACATACATATGTACGTCTATTGTGTGACTCAAAATATTTGTCATTCCTCACTTGTGATATCTTTTGTCGCGTCTATTCTAGAATTCAGTAGAACTGGAGTACAAGAATTGTAAAATACCTAATAATGAAATGAGTAATACTTTTTGTATAGTTTAAAAACTGACTGTATTGTATACATAATGATGATTTTTATTACCTTGTATAAGATTGTTTAAAATTGTTAGTATGTGAATAATTTGGTTCCTGGTTTTTTTATCTAAAATATCTTTCGTAACATGTCACAGCGTAAAGGTTCTGTATTGTAAAAATATATTTAAAGTTTCTTAATTTAAGCCTACTTTGTCTGTTATGAACCTTATGAGAATTATAGTACTTAATTCTTTCAAAAATACTTTTAATTATACTCGGTGCAAAATTGACAAATTTATTTCGAGTAGATATAGAAAGGTCGCAATTGATGTACGTTCTTGTTGTATATCATTTTCTTTTTAATATGAAATAAATAGGTTTATTAAAACATGTCCCTTGTCTGGAGTCAACCCTGAATGTAGTATCAGGTCATGCTTGTCATAAAAATGGATTGTCATCACGATGAACTTTATGCAAAATTTCAGCTTTGTAGTGTAAGAGGAAGTGGGTCTAATTAAGCTTGCAAGATTTGACCCATAACAAACAAATATATTCATATACAAACATTTACTGCAAGTTAAACAAAAGTTTGTGAAAATATATGTACTGCATAATAAATATGTTATTTTTTAGCAATTTTATTTCATTAACTGTTGTTATTTATAAGTGATTGTAAATATTTTAAAATTGCAACATAGTTGGCTTGTGTCAAAATTGCGCGCGAAAATCAATCACGCCAATGGAAATTACATAATGCCAGCGCCACAGACTAAGCAATGTCGCTTGTCACGTCAAATAACATTGAGTAGCACGTCGTGTTTATGTCCTTGTTCCGGCCACTGCAGTCGTGTTTTCTTTTTCGCTTGTTAATCAACTTTGAGATTGGTTTTGGTTTATTTACTTGGAAATCAAATACTGGTTTGTATTTAACAAATCTGCCAATTTGGCGCTTGTGATGTTAAATTTAGGATTACTTACTAATTATACAAGTTAACGAAACAAAAACTGTTAATATAACACAAGTAAATAATTCAGGACATTTAATATCGCTAAACCTAATTTTAGCTAATATATAAGTATTAAATATATATTTTTTATAAAACAAAAAAAATAATAAGCAAATTAAACCCATGATTTTGTAAAATAACACAATGACATAAAACTTGTCGTGAGAATATACAATAATAATAAGTTGACAGCGTCAGTGTTTCCGTTCGATTACAATGTGTCTTCAAGACAAGAGTGAGTAGGATATTACAAACTTAGTGCGCTTTACCATCTAAGATCATATCGCCGTATACCATCAGGTGGGATAGCGGTCAAGCACTAATTTATATAAGGTACAAAAAATATATATACACACAAAACACAGACGATTTGCTTAGGATATTTTGGGGGCGTAGCAGTACCCCGCAAAGTCGAGCAAAAAGGCGGTCGTACTTTCCTCGAAGCAGTTCACGCCATTTTGACCCCACTATAACATTGATATGGATGAAGCCTGAATCTGTTTACTCTTGCTCCGCAGAAGAATGGTTTGAAGGTATAAATATTCAAAGACACAGACAGTGAATGTTAATGTTACAACATGACTCATAAATTCTATAATTAGTAAGACACAAAGATGACCCTTTAACAACGTATACTGCGCGTTTTACTGCGCGTGATATATTTTAAGCTACTTATTACTTACTAGAAACGAGCCTCGCTTCGCTCTGGACATTGTGACTACTGTAACAGTTAGACATGTGGTATCGTGGACTTATCTGATGAGGATGTCCTCTGTAAAACTGTAGTACGTCATGTGTCTCTATTGTCAATAATTACCGCAGCGTACGCGATAAAAGGATTTTTTTCACACGTTGGGTTGTATTATTGAAATTTTCATGCGGATCCCTATTTTTTCTTGTATTAACTATAGCCCATATTCACCAGGGGTAATGTAGGATTCTAATAGTAAAAATTTTTTTTAAATCGGTCCAGTAGGTCCGAATCCTTTTCAATTCAAACAAACAAACAATCAAATCTTTCCTTTTTATAATATTACTGTAGTCTAGAAACTTGCCTCGCTTCGCTCTGGAAGAATCAGTTGCCCGAAAAAAGTAGTTATTGTGACAACAATAACAGTTAGACGTATGGTGTTGTAGACTTATTTATATATTGATGTCTTCTATAAAACTGTAGTACATCAATTTGCTCTATTGTCAATAATTTTGGCAGTGTACGCGATATAAGGATTTCATATTGGTATTTTTTTACACGTTGGGTTACATTATCGAAGTTTTCATACGGTCCCCTAACGTTTTGAACAATATTTTATAGCCTATGTTCATTAGGGATAATTTAGGATTCTAATGGTAAAAAAAAATTCAAATCGGCCCAGTAGTTTTCTAGCCTATTCTCCTAAACAAATCTTGCCTCTTTATAATATTAGTATAGAAATACAAATTGTTTAAAATAGAGTACTTTCTATGAAAATATTTGGATACCATTAATTTCCATTTCTGATCTTTAAATACATTGTTGAACCATCAGAAAAGTACGTCCTGCCTTCGCAAATAGATCGCCGGTGAGTTATAACCTATCCACACCCATCGCGTCCCACTGGTCGTACCTCCCCACTAATAAAATACAACTAGATAACCTAGGAGTGTTCAAAATTACTAGTGTAATATTCCTATTGCCTTATCCATCCTAGTAATATTATAAATGCGAATTTTTGTGAGCATGAGATTTACTCAAGCGAACTTCAGAACGGTTTTGAACGAAATTTTAAATATAGATTGTTGTCTAGAATAACAAATAGGCTACTTTTTGTTACGTTACGTTAATTATATCGCGTAATCTGTGAATTGCTCCTTAGATTGTGTAGTATAGTTTGTTACTCCACCATTCCGCACTGGAGCAGCGTGGTGGATGCTCTAGACCTCACTCGCGAGAGACCCATGCTCAATAGTTGGCCATTGATGAAAGCCGATGTATTTATCACCACTATATAAATATCGTGTACGTAAATACTACTAACTAGTTAAACGTAGTTCAAATTATAAATTTCATTTTATGTAGTGGTTTTCATTGTTCTAAACAAACACGAATATCCATCGCAGTTAACTATAGTATAAAAGTTCTGTACAATATAGCAATTACTCTGTTATAAGTGTCTAATGCTAAACAATACGCTTGGGCGTATTCTAAAATTAAAATGAAAAAAATAAATGCATGTTTAGAAACGAGGAAATTAAAAATGGTTACTGAATATTGTGATTAATGAATATTTTTTGTACTTGTGTGTGTTTTTAACTTGCGGTGTATGTTTGTATATTAGTATGTTATTAATTAGTTTAAGTGTTCGGGTCAAGTCTTGCAAGATTAATTGAATCCAGTTCCTCTTACACTATGGACCTGAAATTTTGCATACTGCTTCAATTCCGACGACCAATGCATTTTTATGATAAGCATGACCTGATACTACGTCCAGAATTAGCTCCAGACACGGGAAATCCTCAACGGTTAACAATACAGTTCTGAAATTTTGTGAATTTCTTTGTATTAAGGATTTATAATTAAATTCTGTTCTTAAACGTGAATAAATCTTGTTGATTTTTCTGTGTATTCCATCTTTTGTAAATATACGTCATTATCATTTTAAACTCGATTTATCTGAACTTCTTTAATGTGTGTGACTGGTGTGTATGTATTGTCTTATGTTACTATATAGGGTACTCACGATAACGATACGGCTTAGGTTGATAAGTTGATACGCAGCAGCGAGCGCTGGATACAGATAGTTCAATTATAGTTCATACATAATTAAAGATAATATAAGAAACTACAAATTATTCCGGTTTTCAATTAGTCAATTAAATTAATGAGAATACATACAATAAGTAATTATTTAATTAAAACCTCTCAGAAATCCATGTCAAAGAAATTACTTTGTACAAAACAATAACAATGTATTTTATTTTCATTCAAACATTTATGAATAATTTTCTTACAAACTTAAGTTTAGTAAATATTTATAAATATACTTTTAGTTACATTAAAAGTGTAAGAATACGAGGTCGGTTAGTTGTATGTTTTTTAATGAATATTTTTTTTTATAAAAAATAGTACTGTCCATATTTTGCTGCGGAAAAAAGTATGTATGAAATTTTAAAAAAGATTTTTTTCGTTTATGCGATGACGAAACAAATCTTTTTTATTTTTCAGAGATAACTTAGTGCTAAAATTCCGTATGTATTGGTGAAAGAATTTAATTTTTTTTTTAAGTTTTTGAGTTTATTCGTTACAAAGAAACGAAACTTTCCGCTTTATAATATTACTAAAAATTTGTTTTTTTTTTCTATTATTTGACAAGGTTGGTCTAGTGGTTAGTAAACCTGACTGCTACGCCGAAGGACAAATTTTCTGTGATGAGCAGGACTGTTTGTTATGTCTGGGTGTAAATATCTATATAAGTGTGTATTTAAAATATGTATGTATATTTATCAGTTATCTAATCACCATAGTACAAGCCAAAGTTTGGGGTCAGATGCCGTGTGTGAGTTGCCTAAAGATATTTATTATTTATTTATTCCACTAAACATTATATATCTATTATTTGCGGAGTCAAATTTAAGAAACTAAAAATCAGTCCAGCTGTATTTTCAAATTTTTTTTTAAATTTATTTTGTAGAAATAATATATAACGTTTGCCCACGATAACTAAGGTCTCGCACATGAATGCCGAACCCAACAGTGGGCTATGAAATGACCTGCCAATTATTCCATGACTAATTCTTTTAAAAGAACTGTGTCTCAATTGCACGTTTCATTTGAATGGAAGTACAATGGCGAAGATATTAGTAAATGAAATATGTATGTATGGATTGAATATGATATTGTATGGTACCACAGAGTAGATAAGAAAATAGAAATGTCTTATGCATGCAGTAAGTACACTATGCTTACAAAATACTGTTGATTATTGCGAAAATTTGTGAGGATGGAACTTTGTTCCTTTTCACGCAAAAAGTGAGTACCTGAAGGATTTGAAAGAAATTTTGCTGAGGTATATTGTCTTTTGTGTTCCAGACTGTAGTCTATCTCCTAGACAAATTTCATTCAGATCCGTACAGTAGCTTTTGCGTGAAGGGGTAACGAATATTCATCCATTCTCACAAAGTTTTGCATTTAAAATATTAGTATTATACTTTTTACCTCTAAAGTCTCGAGCATAGGCGCAGACTTGCCAGGTCTTCTACAGGATATACCTTGGAGAGTATGCACAGGAATTGCAGGATTCGATTCCTCTATCCCCATTCCACCATCGAACGAGCCGACGCACGGCGTGTATCCACCCTCCGTCGTAAACACCCCGCCATTACGGACAACGCGTTTCGACTCGTCTTTTATCATACGTACCACGAAGGATTGGAATAAGTTGCCCGCGTGTTCCCGTTCGATTACAATGTAAATGTCTTCAAGTCAAGCGTGAATAGGCTTCTATTAAGTCAGCGCGCTTTACCATCAAAGACTTCATCACTTAGCATCAGGTGGGTTCGTAGTTGACTAAGTTGGCTTGAGCGCTAACTTATTCATGGCAAAAATAGGGGTATGAAGTATACCACACGGATGAAGTCGCGGGAAAAAGCTAATACACAATATCAGACTTCACCGTTACGACCAAACAGACGACCAATCATATAGAGTTATTAAAATTACTTGTGAAAGCATATTTACTAGTTAAACATTGCAAGGTTAACATGCTCGTAATTGTTGCACTGCACTTGTGGCACTGTACCACAGTACTCAAAAACCATTAAATGATTGAGTACATTAATAGTACAAAGTTAAATCCACATAGAAACATGGCATTTAAAATAGTTTATATAAAATTGAATGAAGCTCGGTTTAAGACTACTGAATAAATTTGCTTTTGGTTTAAAATGGACTGCATTGAAATCTCTGGAAGAGTGTACAGAATCTGTGCTATACCTCGTCCCGAAGAGAGGAAGAGTGGAGTGTGTGTAAAGAACTCAATTTAATGTTACAAATGAAACATTTATAGTTCAAGAAATATAATTTTCTCTTTTTTATGTGATAAGCAGGCAACCGAGCGAACGGGTCTTCTGATGGTACGTGGTCATTGCCGTCCATGGACATTAATAACTGCAAATTGGGGTGTTACTAACGCGGTCTCTGTCACGTTTTCTTTTTAAATCTTTGTTATTTTAGGCCTTCTGTTACTGCTTTTTAGGACAATACCAAGATACGTTGTTGAATATTAGCATATTGTATGACATAATTCCTCCCACCCCCTTCTACCATCGAACGACACGCCGCACTCCAGGTATCCATCCTTACACCTTGGATAACCCACCGGTACGGACGACACGCTTCGCCTCGTCCTTTGTGTTGCGTACCGTGATGGATTGGAATAAATTGGCTGCGTCTGTTTCAGCTCGAGTATAATATAGGTGTCTTTGAGACAGGCGAATCGGCTTCCCCTAAGTTAATGCACTTTACCATCTACGACTACATCGCCAATTATCATCAGGTGGGATTGTAGCCAAGCTTTAACGTATAAAATGTAAAATAAATAAATAATATTATTGAGCTATGTTAATTAATTTAAGGCATTCTGTTAGCAATATACTTTATAGTCAATGATGTGTTAGTGTATAGAAAGAAACAAGCATTATTAAAAATATATAAAAACACAAGCTTTAATTACAGATACATAATACAAAAAAATAATCATAACTGTATTTTTAACGGTTGAGGAGTTCCCTTATCTGGAGCCAATCCTGGACGTAGTATGAGTTCATGCTTGTTATAAAAATACATTATCATCAGCACGGAAGGCTTATGCAAAATTTCTGCTCTGTAGAGTAAGAGGAAGACAAATGTACAAACATACACTGCAAGTTAAATAAAACCTTGTAAAAAAGATTTTCAAAGGATTATCACGAGAAGCTTTTACTTTTCAATAAAAATAAAATAGTACTAAAATGGAAACACTGCGTTTAATTAACAAGTGTATAAACACCTTTTGAAAATATAGGTAGTTATAGCCTTGTGGTTTTAATCTGGACCGGTACGGCCTGGGTTCAAACCCAGCTCGCAACTCTGATTTAAAAAATGCTTTGTAATTTCAAAGTCGCTTGCTTAATTGAAGAAAGACAAAATGAGGAAACCTACTCAGCTGAGAGTACAAAATAAAGTTCTCAAAGTGTCCAAAGTCAAAACCTTAAGTGTCCAAAGTCAAAACTTTATACGTGTCATTTTGAAAATAAGTGCGCGCAAGATTTGAACTCAGGCCCTTGTGGGTGAGACCAACGGTCAAATCATTAAATTTTGGCATTGAATTTAAATTAATTAAAAATCTAAAACTAATCCCACAATTCTTTTCGCTTTTGCATAATCCACTAGACCAATTTGGATATAACTTAGTATAGAGCAAGAGTGGTCAACCTTTTGGGCAATCGGGCCACACTGAGGAATGATAAACTTATTGCGGACCAATAGTATTTCCTATTTAATTACTCTCAGGACTTACGTAATAAAAAAGTTCTAAAACATACTTGCGCGGGCTATTTAAAATCCGTTCGCGGGCCACATTATGGGCTGGGGTTGAGCAGCCTTGGTATATAGTGACTAGAATTAAAAAAAAACTAAGGCTACATATGGCAAAAATTGGTTTGATATAGAGAATGGAAATTTGTATGGAAGCTCGTTTCATGTAAAATCATAAAACTTTGTACTTGTCAAAAACCTCCAACTAATATTATAAATGCAAAAGTTAGTGAAATGGATATATGGATGCATGTTTGCTACTCCGTCACGCAAAAACTACTGAATTGATCTGAATGTAATTTAGAACAGATATAGATTAAACAGGCGAAGCCGCGGTAACTCGTTAAAAAACAATATTTCTTGTCAACTTTTTTTGAAATTCAAGCTATGGCGAAGAATAATAACCGTTCCTCACAGCGTAGTTGCTGCAAGAATTTCATAAAGTTACTTCATTAGACCATAACTATTGAACAAACAGCTTGATATTAAAATAGCTTTCAAACAATAATATTGTTCGTCTTTCACGATGAAATGGAGCGACGGACTGACTTGTTTTTTTATGTAGAGATAGTTGATGGTCTGAAGAGTGACATGCGCTTTTTATCAATTTTGGTACCGCCCGAGGGGAGCTGCGGGCGTATCCTAGTATTTTATACGTTTTATACGTATATAAGTTACTTCGTTAGAGCATAACTGTTGAACAAACAGCTTGATGTTAAAATAGCTTACAAACAAAAATAAAAGCTGCGTCGCAGCAGGTGGGTCAACAGAGATAGTTGGTGCACAACAAGCAGTCCTGCTGGTTGCAGCTCCCGAGGTGGAGCTGACGATGAGGAGGCTCTTTGTATAATGGACGCCCGAGGAGATATTAGCGGTCACTCATTAAGAGTTAAAGACATACGTCCCTGAGTTTGAGACTGAAAATTGACTTCATCTTTAGTTTTATCAACTTTTATTTAACTTAAGAGCAATTACATTTAATTAGTTAAAATCTGAAAAAAAATATTAATAACACTTTCTCTTTGAATAGGCTGCAGATAATTGTAATACCGGTTAAAATCAATAACAATAAATATAATAAATTTCTAACTGATCGCTGTATGTACAGAACATACTATATGTACATATTTGGGTGCGAATATTGTTAGCGGTGTTAGAATAGCTACCTACAACCACAAAATTGTGATAGAGACGGGCATCGCCACGTTCCCGGCTGATATTGGCAAGATATACAATGTTAATTACTGTAATCAAGCCTGGGAACACGTTCCGGATCTATCGTCGGCCGCTCTCACTCTAGTCTTCAACACAACAATCTGTAAAAGTCCCAGCTGCAGGGTTTCAACCCAGGTCTCCCGTTTGAGAGACCACTAGGATATCACTGCTTTACGTTCGTTTTTAGTTAGATTTAATTAGTGCGTAATAATTAGTAAATATATAAATAAATGAATATACTGACACACGGACAATTCACACATTGCCAACTGACCCCAAACTAAGCGTTAGCTTGTATTATGGTGAACAGATCACTGATAAACATACATAAATATTTTTAAATATATATTTATATAGATATTACACCCAGACCAGATACAGAACAAATATTCCTGCTCATCACAGAAAAGTTTGACCTGGGTGGGAATCGAATTCAAGACCTTCGTTGTAGCAGTCAGTTCACTGACCAACCGGCCTGTCAATAATAATGTTAATAATTAATGCCTGTTAATAAAAGTGTAAAATATCATAATTTAATTCGTACCAGTCTTCCTTAATTGGGATTTTCAATAAGCTAAAACAAATATTTAATCTCAGTATATTTTTCTCTTATGTATTATGCTAAGCGTGCATTAAAAGAACTTTATTAAAACCAATTCACAAATCAAGATATTTTAAAAAACATCTACAGCCCTTAGCTATCTAATAGCGAAGCGCAGGTCTCTCATTCATAATGAAATGTATTAGTAATTGTGAAGTGAAGGTAATATTCGTATTGTCCAATGTTATCTACTTATTTATTTATTTATATTTGTATTACCTCTTAAAAAATAACTTATTCCCTCATGTCATTGTCCACAAGTGTCTTCGTGCCGCAAGAATGCATAAAAAAAAAATTGAGACAAAAACTGGTATATTTTATTAAAAACAACTTTAAATACATTTAGAACATTAGTGAAAATATTTTTACAATGCGCGCCAAACCCGTAATCACCACACACCCTGCACGCACAGAGTAGTGCACGACGCCACAGAGCAACCACAAAACTGGCACTCGCCGGCAACCAATTGGCATCCATATGCCTGTACAATAATGTGTAATAAATATGATACTAAATAACCAGTCAACCCTTGGCAGCTGCTAACACAACATTACATAAATACTATTATATATATTCACATATACATACACACATACATATATATACATATTATATATGTTACAAACAGGACGCAGTGTAATTATGGAGTCCGGCCACGCGCTTCCCTGTGTTCAGGGACTTACTGAAATGTGTATCTATATATATGTATATAAATTAATGTTTGTCCTTCATAGGCTTTGAAATAGTTGGACACAGAACTGAAAAAGGTACTGAAATAGGTTCTAGTTCCAATATTATATCGATCAGACACATGATTGATGAGCTGATGCGTAGTAACGCGCGCCGGGTACAACTAGTTCTTTATGATTTAAATTGTAGAGGAATGAAGTCATCATCATCTCAACCCATCACGGCCCACTATTGAGCACGGGTCTCTTCTCCGAATGAGAAGGTTAAGGCCATAGTCCACGACGCTGTCCACCACGCTGGCCAAGTTTGAATTGGCAGACTTCACATACCCTTAAGTTTTGCAAACTCCCCGGCATGCAGGTTTCCTCACGATGTTTTCCTTCACCGTTATAGCAAATGCCATTTAATTGCTTAAAACGCATATAACTCCAAAAAGTCCGAAGTGCGCGTCCTGGGGTTCGAACACGGACCCCCCGAGTAGGAGGCTGAATTCCTAACTACTTGGCCATCACCGCTTATCACCGAGGAATGAAGTACGTGAAGATATTACACTATCATACCGCTGTTGTGACCGTTGTCCGTATAGACAGATGGTATTTATAAAACAATATTCGTCACAACAACAGATAGTATATAACGCTCATGGGACGAGATTAAATATTTATCTGCCTCGTTCCGGAATCAAACCCGTGCCGCAGTCACTACCAAGTAGGGACATCAAATTAGAAATAATAAATTAAACTTCACACATGTAATGTTTTAGAACCAGTTTCATTAAAACAAAGTTTATTAAAAATATTTAAAAACACAAGCTTTATTTATAGATCCATAATACAAAGAAACACAAAAATTCATAACTGTATTGTTAACCGTTGAGGAGTTCCCGTATCTGGAGGTAATCCTG
>DWJZ01007467.1:0-12083 GCA_018249125.1 Asbolis capucinus
GGGCCACACCATGTTTGTCAGTACTCCTCTCTTTTCTTTATTTTCTAAATAACCCCTGCATAATTTTGAGCTATGTTTAGGACCATTTTCCTGTTGGAAAAACTACTCCGTTGCCAATTAATCTCAAACCAGATGGAATTGCATTTTTTTGAAGTATACTTTTAAACTGCTCCTTTTTCATTATTCCTTCGACTCGAACTAAATCTGCGGTTCGATGTTCTATGTCGACCAAAAATTCGTCGTTTATATTACAAATGGATTCATCTGTACAGAGAACGTTTTTAAAGTCTTCTTCGATCCAATCTCGATGTGTAAGGACCCTCTGCAACCGTTTCTATTTGTTTTGTGGCCTTAGTAGTTAGTGGTTTTCGAATGGCGACACTACCAAATCAACTAGCATTTCTTAGTCAACTTTTCACTGTAGTCAATAACAGGTTTAAATCGGGATTTATTCATTCCCGCTTGGATTTTTGGTGCTGTTAGGCGTCTATTCCGCTGCTGGTAACAACAAGGAAGTTATCCTCGCTAGAAGTGATAGCTTTAGGCCTTGCCGATTGCGGACGATCTTGATTACTGCCAGTCTCCTTGTTTCGGGTTATTGTGCTATGAACACAAGTCTTTGACAATGTAAGTCTACAGGCAATCTCACGTTCAGATTTCATTGTGTAAATAAATTATGACAACACGAGTATCACTGCTAATAGTGCGCACTTTTCTCATTTTAAGATGTCTTCAAGCTAACAAAGTGAAGCTCAGACTGACCGAGGTAGTGAACGATTAATTCCATAAAAACTCGGATAATTAATGTGTTTTAGAAAGCTTAAATAATCCTTACTTTAGACTAACATAAAACAAAAACAAAATAATTAAACAATGGACAGCTCATAAAATTAATACCTTGTCCTTGTGCGGCACTTTGTGATGCTTTAAAAAACCGAACTATTATAAGATGTGAACTTTAAACCATACGAAAAGAATAAGTATTAGGATTTTTTTAACAACAAAATAAAATCCAGGTGTTCAAATTAATTGCCTATCATATATTCATTACATATGTACTTTTGAAGTATTTTGTTGGTAAGAACGATTCTTACAAGTGGTCTCAAACTTTTGGCCGGCAGTGTATTTGAAATAGTCTTTTCATTGATTTTCATTTTATACCCATTTTTGCTAAGGTAAGAAAAAAACAAACCCATTATTTTAGATAGAATAACTAACTTAACCTAACCGTTGAAATGATTAAGATAAATTTTGGCACACAAATAGACCACATCCAGAAAATGAATACCTATAGGATAGGTTTGATACTTATTGTAGGGTCCCCTAGGATGATTTGCCCGTAAATATGCTTACATTTCAATGCGTCTGGAATAACACATAGGCAATTTTTTATCAACACATAACGCAGACGAAACCGCGGTTAGAAACTAGTATGTAATAATTTTAAACAAGAAATACTTGAGTAAAGACAAAAACCTTCAGTCTTGCAAAGTTTATGCTCCCAACGAGAAACAGCGGAGTTTCTTGTAAACAGAATATCATGAGTACCTACAATTTTAATGCATGCACTGTGATGAATTAAAGCGATGAAAATACAATAGCAGGCGCCGTCTCCACTTCTATCCAGCGCCTTCTTCATGTTCTTCTCAGAACAAGGAGATTAAAAATGTATGTCTCGTATGACCGTGTGACCTATATAGCGTGGAGAGCAATCGTTAAGCTATGTCGGAGGCCTTAGGGCATAAAAACTCGATTTGGTTGGCCACTGAACATTCCATAGCAGTGATAGATAACGGTGTACTCGTTGGTATATCGAACGGAAGGTTCTTGGTTCTGATTCTGCGTGCACTTCTAATTTTCAAATACTACGTGCGCTTTAATTATCACTTGATGAAACTCGCACACTTGAACAGCGTGGTGCACAATGGTCCGTATTCCCCACATCGTGAGAAGAGACTGGAGGCTGGTTGCGGGAAAGATATGGATTGAAAATGATGATGTCGATAGACTGGAGGTGGAGGGGATATCCTCCACCAATCCACATTGGAGCAGCGAGCTCGAGTATACTCCAGGCTTTCTCAATTATGAAGAAAAATCCCTGATCAGTACTGGTCTATTAATGGGTTGCAGTGGCCGTGTGACCCGCATTTATCACGTCCATAGTGTGGCAATAACTGCCTATCGAATTAAGATGTTCGAAGCAATATTCGAGCCACATGTTTTTGTGTCATATATGTATATGATATTCGTTCTCATCAATATCATCATCATCGTCATCATCAATATCAACAATATTTAAAATAGATCTTGTCATAGGCTGTCTGGGATGGAAATGGATGAAACTTTTACAGGATGTTTCTAGTAAGGAGTACAAAATTTTTTAGACCTTTTCTCTATTTATCTGTTTGCCATTATTGGCCTACTTGAGAATGGGTCTCACTTCGGAGTTATAAAAGCTAAGCATACGCTACCATGTTGCTCCAATGCGGTTTAGTGGAGTGGCGGAGTGGGATTTGGAGAAGGGGTTACCAACCCAAGTATCGAAATTTTTTATGCCGCCCATAGGCCTCCGACATGAATGAACGATTGCTACGAGTATTATACGACAACAACCGGGACCGATGGCTTTAGGTGCCTTCCGAACCAAGGCAGCGTTTGCTACTAATGAACTTTTTGCTATTAACTGTCATGCTTCCTCCTACAGCCCTTCGATCGGTTACAATTGGAACAAGCCGCCGGGCCACGAACGCTCCATGAACATGAATATTTTTAATTATCTGTGTAATCACTTATGTGCGTCTAGTCTATTTTTTCTTCTCGCAGTAAACACCGTTCTGAAAGAACGGCTGTCTATAATTTATCACCCTAATTACAATATTTTTTCACAAACTTCTGCCCACAACTACTTCCACGTCATGTGTTGATAAAAATAAACCTATGTATGTAAAGTAACTCTTAACTCTATATGTGTGACAAATTTCATTTTAATCCATACAAAGGTTAGCGCGTGAAAGACGCATTCATCCAAACATATAAACGAGCACGTCATCCCAGGGGAACCTACAATCGGGATAAAATTCTATTCTACGTTCATTTCCTGGATGTAGTCTATACTTGTGCCAATTTCCGCCGTAATCCGTTCGGAGGTAAGCGCGAGAAGGAAAGACAAACATCCTCACAAACTTTCAAAATTTTATAATATTAGTTTACTAGTTGATACATGGATAATCGTTGTACCCAAATTGTATTCAAATAAATAGCTGTTTCTTAGTTTCTTAACCTAATAAATAAAAGTCAAATCCGAACCTATTGTAAACCAGTAATTAAACAAAGAAGTCTTTCTGATATATCTGAAAGGGATTAATTAATGTTTCTCTCGAATATGCGGCGTTTCTTTGTTGTTGTTTCCTATTATAGCACCCAAACATAAATAATCGATTCTAAAGGTATTGAAAATGTTCCGAATAATTTATTGTAATACTTTGCGAAAGATTTATTGTTCCAATTGAGAAGGTTAATTAAAGTTGGTTTTGAAACATCATCACATTGTAAAAGTGCTTGTAATGATTCAAAACCGAGTTCAAAGCTTTGAAAGTGAAGAAATACGAACGTAACAAGTTAAAAATTAGGTCGTCAGTGTAAACGTGGCCTAAGTTTGGGATAGTTAATATGAAAATATTTTTTATCCATGATATCTACGACAAAAACATTAAGGGCGTAACGCCTATGAGTTACTCTAAAAAGTTACGCCCTTATAATTTTACGCTGTTACTGTTACCGTTAGACTATCGCAGCTACGTAAATAAATAAATAGATTTTAAATGAACAAAAAATACCATTCTATTATTATTTTCATTTACAATATTAAATCTTTCTTAAACGGTCTTAAACTTATATTTGAATAAACTAGGAAAAAGTATTCAATTATACTTATGCAGATATTTTATCTTATTTTTACTTATTTATTTCCTGTTGGTATTTTCAATATTTCTAATTAACGTCGATTTTTTGGAATCTACCACCGTTTCGGAAAGGTGTCATAATAAAGTGGAGAAGAAACGGCGAAAAAAACTCCTCGGTACATAATTTGAAAACAATGCCAACAATAATTACAAAATTACAAAATATTTTGTAATTAGTGTTGGCATAAAAACATGTGACAAAGAGAATCCAGAAGGGTTAAGATTAGTCTAGATTGGATTAGGCAGGGATTAGATCTAGGTTACAAATTTATTCCTGAAGCCATTTCGGATTCAGATTCTCTTATGGCATGGAGATAAAGAAAAGGAGATATGTTTAAACTGCTCATTAAGCGTTATATAGCTTATTTTTCAAGGCTGAATGAATTGGGAATAATTAAAATGTAACCAAGGTTACAAAACACAAGCTTTAATTATAGATTCCCGATATAAAGATACAAAGAAATCATAACCGTTGAGGAGTTCCCTTGTCAGGAGTCAATCCTGAACGTAATGTTATAAAAATGCATTACCATCGGATCTGAAGCAGTATGCAAAATTCCAGTTCCGTAGTGTTAGAGAAAGTAGGTCTAATTAAGCTTGCAAGATTTAACCCGCAACAAACAAATATACTAACATACTAATATACAAATATTCACTGCAAGTTAAATAAAAGCTTGTAAATAGACACGGGTAAAAAAATTTAGACAACGGTCCGGTATACTTTCTCCATTAGTCAAAAAAATATTCATATGCCACCAATTTTTTTTCTCTAGTACTTTTTGCTCGCGACTGTATCCGCGTGAAATAGTTTACTCACCTTATATCTCTTACACGTATACATCTTTAAAACTTTGAAATATACATCTTATTATTTATTTCATCTGCTTAACTAGAAATGTTCGTGGTTTTGCCTCTGATGATGACGATATCCGATCATACAAGCATCATAATCAATCAAATTAAGCTCCAATTTGCAATAAAAGCTTCGTTATAACAGCTAGCCTACTTTCTTACTTAGGCATTAGTCTATCTCAGTACTAAATTTACTCAAAATCGGTTCAGTGGGTTTAGCGTGTAATTAAATCAGTGTTCGTGAATAATCCCTTATTTGCGTCTAATTAAACCAGGCGAAGCTCAAACCAAATACATCACATTTTAGTTGTATTATGTCTTTCTATATTAATATTATAAAGGGAAGATTTGATCGTTTGTTTGTTTGAGGAACTCCGAAACTACTGGACTAAAAAATTCTTTTACCATTCGAATCCTACATTATCCCTAATGAACATAAGCTATGACATTTTCCAAAAACGTTACGCGTCCGTATGAAAACTTTGATAATGTAACACGTGTGAAAAAAAAAATCAAAAATAACCTTATATCGCGTACACGATTGACAATAGAGAAAAGTGACGTACTACAGTTTTATAGACGACATCAATATCTACAAATAAGTTGGCAATACCATACATCTAACTGTTACAGTTATTGACATAACTATAACTACTTTTTTGTAGTAGCTAGTTCTTTCAAAGCGTAGCGGTTCAAAGCCTATTATCCTCAAACAGACAATAATATCTTTTCAGTTTATAATATCAGTATATTTAGGTACACAATTTATACAAGTGAAAATTTAATTTTATACAAAACAAAGACGAGCTTATCTAATGCAGATGTCTTCCTTACATATCTCTTTCAGACACCCAATGTCAAGAAAATACTCGTAAATGGAGTATAAAACGATGAAATTGTAAAAGAAAATTTATATGATACAATTATATGCTAGAGAACGTCTCTGCGGTTGAATTTCAACCCTAATTTTATAGAGCATAAGGTTTATCATCGGCAGTTATAAAATTGACAAACGAAGGTGTGTCCAATGTACGATGTGTGGGTAGTGTTTTTATTTATTACTTTCTGCCAGCAACTTTGCACGTGTAATGTGTGAAAGCCTATGTGTTATTCCAGACTATAAACTCTCTTCCAAATTTCATTCAAATTCGTTCCATAATTTTTGCGTGAACGTGTAGCAAACATCCATATATCCTTACAAATTTCGCATTTATTATATTAGTAGAATTGAACGGTACGGCCTAGTCGGTGACCTTTCCTGCAAAGAAAGGTCCGGCGTTAGTATCTTGTAAACGGAAAACGAAAATTTTGCGATATTCGCTCGTAAAACGTAAATTCGTACTACGTATCAGCAATCGTGCCAATAAATTGGTATTGGCGCTTGATTCGTCACAAAAAGTGAAAACTAGCAATCAGCGATAGTTACACAATGTTGCTATTGTGCTATTGTTGCTGATTGTTTGTTGTTTGTTCACTGTTTGCAAATTTTAGCTAATAGGGATGCAGGGTTGATCCGAGGCCGATGACAGATGAATATTTGTTCACATGTTGTGGGTATTAATTGTGATGCATGAGTGTCTTCATTACCACATGGGACACAAGAAAACCCTGGGGGAAGAGTACTCTCTTATCGTACGCTTTTAAGCGTTAGAATTATAACATTTTTGACTTAAAAAATATTTTTACCATACAAGTTAATAGGAACATCTGGCACGATTCTCTTTCATTCAAACTTGACAAATGTTTATGTTAAAAATTATTTTCGGTTCGTGGCAGAGGTTTAATGTTTTACTTTTACATTATTTTCAATATTTTTAATTACATGTAACCATTTCCAAAAGTTTAGGTTATAATAAAAACAATTAATAAAATTTTCAATATGCCTACTATGAAAGAGTAGATATGAATTTTCAATATGCCTACTATGAAAGAGTAAATATGAATTTTCAATATGCCTACTATGAAAGAGTAGATATGAATAGATATTAATTTTCAATATGCCTACTAGTGTGGGAAGTGTGTGTAGGAAGAGTGAGTAGATATGAAATTCAACTTCAAATTTTATTTGTTAACTAGCGGCCCTTGTGTCCCTGCCCGGTGAAAAACAAGTCAATTTTTATATTGTATGTATAAAATATTTTTGCTACCAAAACCTTATTCACAGAATTTTGAACAAGGTTAAATACCAGGGAGCTATGAGCAGCTTCTGAAATCGTAAAGAAATTCCTAAGGGTCATATAAAATTACATATATTTTAATAAAAAGTTTAAATACCATTTTCATGCCCTAGTACGACTTACTGAGCTGTTAGGTATAGTGTTTTTACGTTTATATACGTATGTAATAGAATAGAAATGTATTAAAAATTTTCAAAAATCATAATACGTACCTCGAGAAAAAACACTGCACTCACTGAAAAACCACACGACTCCAAACAAAAAATTTTAATTTGGAATAGAACTGAAAAACGACACGAATACTATAAAAAGTTGAATTTCGAATGTTACTAAAAAAACACGATTGTAACAAAAATTTGAATTTCGAAACAAAACTCGATTCGAGAATTGATTTCACGCGCGACAAAACCTCCTCAGACGACGGTCGTAGCCACACTGAGGCTTAAGGGTTGCAACCCCTATTATATAGGCACGGTCAAGGTAGAACCTGTTGAAAAGTTTAGCGTTACATACAAAGGGTTAATATTTTGTAGGATTTCGCATGCAAAGGGTGAAAACGGAGGAGGAAGGAGGGTTCTTTAACATTTTCATATATTATTATCTTACATATAAAATGCTCGTGTCACAATGTTATGATTTTTATGAAATTTTATTTTCATATTCAGTAGGTCTAAGAATCGATAACTATCTATTTCCCTCCCCTATGTGATAAGGGTTGTCCACCCCTAACAATTTTTTTAATATGGTAATAAAAATACATATAAAATGTTCACCCTTCTATTTTTATATAACCCTTATTTTTATAATAATTTTTAATAATTTAATCATTTTTATCCCACTCGATAACTCCATAACTATTAAAAATTCCCTGAGCTTATACACAAAGTTCGTTATTTTTTTCAACATAAAAAATCACCTAGAAATTATTTATATGGCAAAAAAATGTTTGCCGAGGCAGCTAGTATTGTTATTGAGATATCCGTCCGTCCGATTGTTACAAAGCTTTTTTCCACACAGAAACCAATTTTTTACAAAATATCCAATATAAAATGCTAAAAAAGCAAAATGCAATACAAAACCCCAATAAAACATATAACAATATATGTAGGTAATATATTTTCAAAATATATGTATATTACTCTGGAAAGGAAGCTTTCGTTTCCGGTTCCTTTCAAATGGCGTTGATTATTTCGTTTTCACAATTTCTAAATCTATAATTTTAATTCATTTCCATGTAATGGTACGCTGTGATGTATTTTTATGGTATGTTAGCTAAAATAATTTTTTTAATATAATAATTTTAAATTTAAACTAATTTTAAAATATAATTTTAACTACGGTCTTACCTTGGCTTCGGCCGCGCGCTATGTTGATAAAAAGAGACGCACTAAGTTTAACCTGGAATAACACAAGGATTTTTTAACATACCTAACAGTGAGCGAAGCCGCGGGCAGAAAGTAGCAATATTATAAATACGAAAGACTGTACGGATAGATGTATGCAATTCCTCTTTCACGCAAAACTACTGAACGGATCTGAATAAAATTTAACACACAGATAGATTATAGAATAGAATAACACTCAGGCTATTTTTTATCAATATACCACGAGAAGCCGCGGGCGGAAACTGGTATTTACTTTAATCAATTTTGGGCTAACAATCTCAATATCATAATTGATTCAGCATGTTCCTTTTAACTTACATCAGAATTGTTAATTTTTAAATTAGACAAACACATTAAGTACTTCGATTTTCAATATATTGATAAGATAAATCTCAAGGTCTGATAACAGATATTTTATGAAATACTAGCTTTTGCCCGCGACTTCGTCTGCGTGGTCGTGGTAGTGGGTGGTGGTCAAATAATGCCCTATGCCATATGTGAATTACTTGCGAATGTATGATACGGGGTTAAAGGCCTTCCTCAGGGTCAACTCTAACTCTGTAGTTTCATCAAAATCGTTTTAATGGTTTAGGTGTGAAAATGTAACAGACAGATAGATCGAGATAGTGTACTTTGATTTCCTATGATGTGTCTTAGTACAAAGTTTCGCAGTCCTGTCTTTAAAAGTAACGAATTTCCATACAAACATTCACTTTATCTGCCCTTTCTACTTTTTTTTTCGCGACAAAACGTAGTCCTTTCGTTTCTTATAAAATATCTAAATATGAAGTTTCGCTGTTATATCTTTAATAATGACGAGTTTCCATACAAACATTGATCCCCTCATTTAACCCCTTCTCCCCCATTTTTCACATTAAATAGTAGCCTATGGTCTTCCTGAGGGTCAACTATATCTCTGTACCAAAGTTCATCAAAATCGGTTGAGTAGTTTAGGCGTGAAAACGTAACAGACAGAGTTACTTTCGCATTTATAATATTAGTAGGGAAGTAGGGATTTGAAATACCTACTGTACTGATATGCATCAACTTATCAACCATGTGTCCGATCGATATAATTTTGGTATCAAAATCCTTTTCAAAGAATTCTAAACAAAGCTATTTAAACATAAAGAGTATATAAAGAATAGACAAACAAATATTCATATATATGTATATTCATATATACATATATATTCATATATATGATTATTTATGAAGTAAATTCGCCGAAGGATAAAGAGAAGTTTATATATATTTCTATGTATATTTTTCTTAATATTTATAATAATATTGTCTTACTAGTAATTCCTATGCAGGCTTGAAAAGTAACGAGGAAGCAGTGATAGCCTATCGGATTTAAAGTTGGCCTCCCGAACGGAAAGGTCCGACGAATACTACTTGTGTTTAAAATTTTCAAAACTATATCCATCCATTCACCAAAGGAGACAGTGACAGCGAACTTGTAACATGGGGCTCTCGTACGGTAGAACCTAAGTACACATTTTACGCGCACTTCCAATTTTCAAAGTAGAATCAGAAGTAGATTGTCACTTGCTACGGTAACGGACAATATCGTGAAGTATTCTAACTTCTGGGAGTTCCATATAAAGTGATAGTGTGTGAAGTGTAGTAACCTGCTCTTGGCCAACGTGAAGGACTAACGTGGGTACCCCTTAGATGAGAGGAGACCCGAGTCCAGTAGTATAATCCATTCACCAGCCTTTCAACGTCCACTGTTGGATATACATAGAATGGATGCGCTGTCTTCTTTAGGTCATCAGTCCAGGTGGACTGATGGCGCTGATGATGATGGATCCGACAAGGTGGTGGGAGGGCATCCTGCGCTTATTTTGGGAGGGCATCCTGCGCTTATTTTCCTGGGGCGCAATCCGAGGACCTTTCTATCCTACGTCCTACAAACTATATAGCCAGTCTTATTTGCTCGGTGGTAGGGCCTCCCGGAAGCCCGTCTGGCTGGCTACCACCCTCTTGTTTGAATCAGCCGCCAAAAGATTCCTCGTGTTCCGGCTGGAGGCTTGAGAGTTAGTTCATCTTTTTTTCTCCCCGTCTTCCATCTTCCTCCTCATTCTTCTTCTATCTCCCGTCTTGAATTGGTATGTTGTTAATGTATCTGGGGTCAGTTGCTGTCGTTATTGATCCCAATTGCTTTACTAATGTGCCGCTTCCCTTGTTCCTTTCTCTTCCCTGCGTATGCGGTTTTATTACTTCCTTCCTGGCAGACAACGCATAAGTAACACCTCAGTCTGCTGTTGCTAATGTCCATGGGCGGCGGTGAACACTTACCATCACGTGACCTATTGCTTCAGCCAATCCTCTGAGCTATGTTGTTTACCTCAGTTCGTCTACGGATCTCAGAGACTTACGCTGATCCTGGAAGCTACTGCGATGTCATTGCACTCCTTCAACGGGCGGCCCGACGCTATCTAGTGCCACATACTAATAACAAATCACTTTTTGATCGCGGCGTAGGGAGTAAGTTTGGGAACACCACGTACGTCTAGGGTTGCCAACTGTATTCTAAAATAGAGTATTGTACTCTACTCGTATATCTTGGAGGCGTACTCTATAACACTGATAGACGACGCTAAAATATTCTTTTTTCACCCTGTTTAGTTTACTGGTGCCAATCACCCATATGTTGATAATCTTTTGAATACAACGAATAACTACTAAAATACCTATTTAAAAATCTTACTAATATTATAAAGTGCTTGTGAGAATTGATGGATGTTTATTCCTTCATGCAAAAACTATTGAATGGCTCTGAGAAATTTGACAGGAAGGAAAAAATATCATAGGCTCCGTTTAGCATGGTGATATGGTGCATAATATTTTAAAAAGAGAAAAAAATACAAAAAATACCTTAAAAAGTTTAAAAAAATACCTTTTTAAATATTGAACATATTATATACAAAGGATGCTCTTTTTTATAAGTCCGTACTCTTGATTTACCTCGTGTGAATTCAAATATACTCTATTTTTAGTAAAAGTTGGCAACCCTGCGTACGTGACCTCTTGGCAGTAAATTAACTATTGTGTTTGCGACAAGATATGTACATCTTTGATAATAATTTGCTGTTTGTAGTACAATGTTATCTTTATAGTTTGAATTTCACTGTAGGCTTCCCACGTTGTGTGTAGCCGATGAGTCAGTGCCGTACGAAGAGAGCATTGGTAGAGCAGTTGTATCCGTGGACGTTAGACGGATGAATTCGGATATCGATACGGATGGAATGTTGCAGCAGTCTCAGAAACGGTTGCAGGTCAATTAGAGGTGCGCGCTGCAGGATTTGAACCCAGCACTGTGCGTTTGAGAGACCAAAGTTCAAACCACTAGGCTATTACTGCATGGAAGTAGTAAAGTAGGACTTTAAACATACAATATTTTTAATAAAAATGAATAATAATTCTAAATTTGCAACAAACACGTACCATCGACACAGCATAAGTTGCGGTCCATCGACGGTCTGTAAAATCACACACCGTGGGAAGCCAATTAAGTTTGGCTGTTTCGTGAAACGTAGTAATTCAAAATAATTTACAACAAACATGCACCATGGACAAAGCAATCCAGTGCGGTCTATCGAAGACCCGTAAAATCACATTCCGTGGGAAGCCAGCTTGGTTTGACAGTTTCGCGAAACGTATGCTCCCTTGACTAATCTTACTAGAAGCTTCTTGCTTCG
>DWJZ01007468.1:0-12082 GCA_018249125.1 Asbolis capucinus
GAGCACTCGGGTCCATGGTGTCGCTACTCACCAACAGCTCGCCACAAGCTGCCCTGTGGGCTTATTATTATTATTATTATATAGTATTGTTCTAATGTATACTTATTAGTACTTACCCTCATTAGCTTCATCGATATAATTAATCAAATCTTGTGCTTCAGAAAGACATAAAACATTAATTTTGGAGTTTGCAATATAAACCAATAACTTTGATCTATTGTTATTCAGGTTTAACAGTATTATGACAGATAATATTATAAATATATATATCTAAAAACACATCATTAAATCTAAAGTATATTAAAACACAAATTGTTTCACCGCGCGTTCAAGCATCTACACATTTCGTTGGGCAACTCACGTGAATGACGTTAGGTCAGACAAGACGTCATTCGCGACGAGTGGCGCGCATATTTAAACTTTGTACAAAACGGTAAGTATAGATATCCGCATATACATACCACATTTGTTCCTTGTAATTATAATACTTGTACTCTTATACGATTTGTATATCAAGTTAAATACATAATATTTAAGAAAAAAATGTATATAGGTATGAGCATATGGACAATCTAAAGCCGTATATGCAATAAAAAAATGCCATTTTTGACTTATCCTTATGTACGTAGGGACCGTCGAAGTATTGCAACAATATCTGTATTGCAACATAATGATGATAAAAATGTAAACATGTAGATAGTTTATAAAATGCTGGAATTATAAATGCTGTTGGTGAGCCGTAGTTACGGAAATCACTTACGAGTACAAAATATTTACTAATTAACGACTGAGTGTGGCAGTACCTAAGTGTAGTCTAACATAAATAAGTATTTTAATTTATAGATCGAGGAAGACAAAAAGTGTTTGCAACTTCACAGTTTGTCGATGAAAGGGCCGAAAAAATTATTTTATTTAGTATTGTCAACTAAACTACAGGGTATTATTAAATTATATTATTAAATTAAAGATACAAAATATTCAATTTGCAACAATAGGTACCTAACTAAATAAAGTTTCAATATTGGGAACATATAAAAATATGTATTATTTTTAATTATTAAAAATATTTTTTCTTTTCTATATATCACATAAAAGTATACGGCAAAAGTCTGGAATGTAACCTGAAGAATGACGTATCGGGGCACTTCAGACGTTTGTGTGCCTCTCTGTGCAAGGCAGACCGGGATGAGAGACAGGAGGTAGACGAAAACGCTGCAACCGCTGTCGCTGAAGCCCTGGCCGGGATCGAAGATAGTGAATGGGATACAAAAAACAACAATTTCAACTCTATCCTTACGACCCTGTCCTACGCACAGTTGCAAAAGGTGAGAAAAATTTATCTCTGATGGCAACGGCGTATTCTACGGCCAAATCGTTGATTAGTTTGCGACCCAATTTCACTTCAGTGTGTATACTTGAGAATATATGTAATGTATGTATGTGTATGAGAATATATAAGTCAATGGCTTTCATATTTAAAATAAGTAAAAAAATATTGATTATTGATTCCGGTTGTTTCAGCGATGTACCTTTTTTCTTGTTTCTTAGTTTCCGGCGAGTTTTTACATCCTTCTTGGCTGGCAATGCTCTGTGTCAATGTAGGGCTTCGCGCAAGGTTTGTAATCTTTTAGTGAAGCTGGTTTGCTGCCACCCTCTTGCTTGAACCAGCCGCCAAACAATTCGTGTTCCTGCTGGGGGCTGGAGAGCCAGTTCTCTTTTTTCCCCCATCCTTCATCTTCCCATTCTTCTTCTGTCTCCCGTGTTGTAGTGGTATGTTGTTGGCGTATCTGGGATCATTTACTGTTTGTTTCTCTTCCCGGCACAATGCGATCTATTTCTCCCTTCCAGGCAGGCAATGCCTTACTAACACCCCAGTCTCGTGTTATTAATGTCCATGGGAGGCAGTGATCACTTACCATCAGGAGGCTGTCTGCTCATTTGCCTGCTTATCATATAAAAAAACGCGTTAGCCCTAACACAGGCTGGTATCGCTAATGCGTTGCCTTGCGGCAGTGATTACGTGCCCCCAGACATATCAGTCCGCTAATTTGTCTGCTTAAAACAAAAAAAAAATACTCTATTTTTTATTCATGTACGTGGTTGCAGATCTTCGCTAAATACGAAGCTGTCAAAGGGCAGGACATAGAGGAAACAATCAAAAAAGTCTTCACAGGAAGTATCGAAAAGGGAATACTTGCTCTTAGTAAGTTGATCACGTCTAAACAAAATAAGCGAAATTACTACATAACTCCGTTTAAAATAGGAATTGTCGATCGGTGTAATATAATTTTTTAATCGCCTGTACTTTGTGCAAATTCAATATGGAATATTTCCCATCCACACTTGTCAAATTCATATGGTAATAATTCCAGATCGTATTTGTAATGTTTCCCATACAGCATTATACAAATTCGTAAGACAATATTCCACATGCAATTTGCATGATCGATTTTAAATTAGATTCCACGTCATTTCCTGACACGGACGTGTCTGTTATGGAACGAACTCCTTTCATCGGTGTTTAATCAAAGTTACGACATGGGGTCTTTGAAGAAGCGGTACCATAACTTCCTCCTTGACCGGCAACGCGTTGGCGATCCCCCTGGTGTTGCTAATATCCAAGGGCGGCGTTGATCACTTCGTCCAGGTGACCCGACTACTCATTTCCTGCTTTTGTTATAAAGAAAATCTTAATTTATTCGTAACAAACATCCAACCATCTAACCTAACAACTTTCACATTCATAATATGCGTAGGATTTACTAAATTATATTTCAGTTAAATGTATAAAGAGCAAGGCAGGCTTCCTCGCAGAACGTCTCCACTACTCCATGAAGGGTCTGGGAACCAACGACAGGATTCTTATCAGAATCGTGGTCAGTCGATCTGAGATTGACCTGGGTGACATCAAGAAGGCTTTCTTGGAGAAATATGGATACCTCGAGGATTGGATAAGGGTAAGTTAAGTCATTGGTAAGTTACTAAGGGTAAGTCGTTAGTAAATTGCGTTAACTTATATGCATCCAAAGCCTAAGAGAAATTACGAAAATATCGAAAAATTGCCATTAAATCTAAAAAAGAAATTAAATGTTTTCATGGACTTATAACTTTAGAGAATTAGTGTGCGGCTAAAAATGAAGTGTAAAGAAAAAGGTCTTTTAGACACATATTTAGCAGCATAAAATACAACTTCGATTTATATCGATATTTGACTCATATAAACATCCCACAGATGCGATATGATATTTATATAAACATCTCATAGAATTAAATGCGTTTCGATTACAGGGTGACACTTCAGGATACTACAGGATGGCTTTATTGACCATTGTGGAGTAGATACAATCAACTGTATTTCCAGAGGACATGAACCACCTATGGCAAAATTTCTGTCAATAATATGTCGCCTACCGTCGTAATTACATACTATATAAACAATTAAACAAATTATATATTATTTTTATATACCTACAGTTATACGATTTGTATGTTTATAATTATAATGTCCGTAGATTGTACTTTGAGTAATTATTTTTAAGACAGATTTTTTAGATTAAACTTCTTTTGGCACGTCAGCTAAGAAAAGAGTAAATTTTTACACAGTCACAAAAAAGATACTGAAGATAGCTAGTAATTTAAGATAACATTTAATATTTTTTCTATTATTAGTGTCGTTTTTTCAAAAACTTCTTACGTGCGTACCATACATAAATACACTCATTTTATTTTAATGTAAGTTTTATCTTTGTATAACATAGTACCTATATTGCAAATTATTGACACACAAAAACATTTGAAATGTACTTGTAGGCACTTGAAGATTAATTCTGCCGAGGAGGCATGGGACTCCGTCTGATACTGGACAAGTTTCATAAGAAAGTCAATACCGGCTATTCTACGTCTTTCATGTAACGGCAAAATATGATATTTGTTGCATCTGAGGTCATAGTGTGCATCTGATATTTTGCACTTAAATTCCAAATACTTCAAGAATCTGTGTTGAATGGACTCTAATCTATTAATATATATTAAGTCGTACTGTGGATTCCAGTTTTGAACTTGAGTGAAAACTATCCGTTCAACAATTTTCGCAACAATGCACAGTTTTGAGAAAGTGAAATAAATTCTGACTTCCAGATATCTGGGACTATGCCTTCTCCTACAGATCAAGAAAATAGCATCTTTAAGGGTTCAGTTAAGCTGTAATAACATCTGGAAGCAAATAGGGAATGTATACGGTCGGGACCTTGCTTGGAAATATTTTGCGAATAAGCTGCAAATATCTTGCCCTGAGCTCACAGTTTCACCATCATATGACAGAGGAAGGTTGTTATTGAAGCCTTGCTTTTGAGTATTATCTAATAAAACCAGAATAATATTGGGTTATTTGTTGATATCATCTCAGTTTTCTTAATGTATGTTAAGTAACAATCCGCCTCTAATACCTTGGCCCTGTGACGTAGTAAAGAAAAGAAAAAAATAATCATAGTCTGAAGTCATAAACGGATGTTATCCAGATACTGCCTAATATTTTCATAATTACCAGATTACAAAAAAGTATTTTTTTCTAGGTATAGGACGTAGTTTATCAAAATTAATGCGGTTCAAGGATTTATGGTTGGGGTCTTAAGATACTAACGGTTCGTCACAAACCATTGTTCGTAAACAAATGTAGCAGAATATTAAGTATTCTGCCGTTAATATTACGATGAATATTAAATTGACTTAAATTATACTCGAACATTGTATCAAAAAAATAAGTTGGTGGTATAACCTACAACGCCAGAGTATGGGAGTGGATTATTATATCATATGTCCATCTATTTTTAATACAAATGAACAAATATGCACGTAACTAACTATATTTTTATGACTAAATTAACTGTACCTGGTGCAAATTCGATCTGGAATTTTGACCATACAGATTGTCAAATTTGTGTGGAAAGTACGTAATTTACGTACGTTTCTAATTAAAAATCTTCATCAATAATATAAGACCAAAATGTTTTTCGGGTTACAAATGATCAAAAAACATAAATCATGAGTATGACTTCGATCAAACAGCTTCTGAATACACTTGCGTGCAGTGAAATAGTTCTTTGTTGACATTTTTTTTTTAATTAACTTAATTGTTATAGCTGTTGGTTGAGGTTTTGTTGATTTGTTGTTATCATTATTTGTTAAAATCCGTTTCGTAAAACTATGCCACGATCAAAAAAAGTAGTAAAGATTGCTTCAAAAAAAGCATGCTTGTACTATTTTCATACAAAGAGAATATGTGAGGTACATACTTTTCTACTTTGTACCTTACTTTTTGCTTGTCTAGTACGACGCCTATATTGTGCAAATTACCTCCACTACGTCACGTTTTGCTTAGGATGTTTGTCGGGGATTATACCAGTGTTTATCAAGTTTTATTTAGGGTATTTAAGATGAATGATGAAACTATGTATGTTCCTTCATGTGTATTAATTAATATCTCTTATGCCTTCTTGAGTTATCTGAAAACAATAAAAAGAATAAAACAAGTATATAAAGATTTAGTGCTAATGCTAAACACAAAAACAACGCAAAAACAGAAAAATCAAAAAGGTCACTTAGCGATATCATCGAACTTAAATGTGCCATTTAGCGATATAAATAACATAGCGAAATGTTATAATTGTACCTTACTAGTAGGTAGGTAGCTGGAGTTAGTCCAGCCTTTCACAAGTTTAGTATAAATTTTTCATTATTGTATTTTTGTACATCACTATGTATTACTGTAAATAGGCGACAAACCACTATATTATCATTGTAATGAAATGTATATGGAACTTGAAAAATAGTTACTTTTTCTACAAATATAAATTATAAAACTATCTCCTCTTTCGAACCTTGAATCTACCAGTTCCTTGCGGAGAATTATTGCTCTTCAAAAGCAGCGCGTGTCTCTCATCCCCATCCGCTGATAGCAGTATTCGCGTGTTGCAGCGATGAGCCCAGGCATCCCCCAGAGCACCCACCACTGAACCAGCTGATAACCCCACTCGAGTTGTCATCTCGTTTGTTACCACCACCTATGGGAAGCATTCACTACTTCATCTGAGTATTAGTCTCAAACTTTTTCACTTATATTTTTTTTTAACAACTCATATATCAAACACAGAAAACATCCCCAATGTGTTGACAACGAAGAAAGAGTAAAAAGTAGAAGCTTTACAATCAATAATTACTACTTACTACTACTATAAAACCAACCCAACAGTTGCTACTGAATTTGAGAATGTTTTCTGAGTCTTTCTGTAATTGAAACATGAGGGATTCAACATTACCTAAGTAATTATACTTTTATAATTTCTAATATTTTTAATCAATAAAGGTATAATTTTTTAAATTCAATTGCACCTAATTACAAGCATTCTAAATTAATTGATTGGCATATTACAAGGACAACCAAGAAGGAAATTAGATTGCATACAGCTAAAGAACAAAATTTAATTACAGATGAAATGCACTTACAGCAATCTGATGTTCAACTGCAATCTTCTGCAAATCTGCCATCATCCTGAACAGCAAGCCAGTCCTCTGTTTGACCGCTATACCCTCTTTGAATGGAAATGCTATTGAATCTATTACTATTATTCTTACCTGAAATATTGAATTTAATTGGGCATTTATATTTTATACCTTTCGATTAAAACATGCATTTAATGTCATTTGTAGATAAAGTTACTTACATCAGGATTGTGATCAACAAAATCAGGAATTGTTATCATAAAAGCACAAAATTTTTCCAATCCAAATGCATTTACATAGTGCAACCGGTTCAGTGCAGTTTCAACACTAATTTCTAATGGAGCATTCAAAATTCTTTGACATTTTGACAAACTGGCAAAAAGAATATCTGCAAATTCAACACTAAGTGAGAAACCAGTACCATTGTTAAACAATTTGTTAGACCTATATTATTATATTCATTCAGGTATAATCTTATAAAAAAGGGTTGAGTATAAAACTAGAAACACAGCCAAAAAAAGATTATGTATGCAAACCCTTGAAACGATGTGGTGTGAAATTTGTGTTTGTATCAATATATAATGCTGCTGCATCTAGCCCTCCTAAAATTTTCGGCACTTGCACGGACGCACAGAGCTGTAAACTAGAAAAATAGAAACCGCTATTTTTTAAGTAACTATATCATTAAACTGAGTTTATGGGCTTAAAAGAACTACCTACCATATTTGCGTTTTACCCGAACCCGGCAAACCTAATATTTCAGTAAGAGATCCTAATTGAACTCCACCGTTACCTAAGGCACTGTCTAAACTTTGGCTAAATGTGGGGATGGAAGGTAGACTGACTTCTTTCTAAAATAAATAAAAATAGCAAAGGAATAATTGAGAAACACAAACAAATAGCAATTGTTGCATTTATACTCGATACCTGCCACAATTCTGTAGCGTTATAAATTTTATTATTATGAGACATTTTATTATGTTACTTATTTCATAGTAAGAGTCTCGAACTTAATTTAATAAAAGTTAAAGTTTAGCGCTCTTTGGATACCCATGTTTTCAAATCTTTCAATGTCATGCTTTACGGTTGACGTTTTAGGAGAAAATCTACAAGTGTCACTCAGTGGAACTGTGGATTTGTGACGGACAACAGATTATCTACAACAACCTTTTTATTTATGGATTTTAAGTTGGCTTAAACGCCACATGGATTGCAACGTCTTGTCGCCTAATTAGAGGAGTGCTATTGGATGACCTTGCTTGCTGTGGTTTGCTCCTTATGATTGTTCGCCAATAGTCATTTAATTTCCTGTCGATTTTTAGGGCAAGTTAAAATCACTAGCCTATGCTTGGCAAGTGTCATAATTTTATTCTCCTCCTCCATTCATGTCCATTAGATACATAGCAGGACTTGGACGAGGCTTAATTAATGGTCAAGACTTTAGCAATTTTTATTTACTTATCACAGAAATTCAAAAATATTTTGTGTCTAGTATTGTCACTTTCGCTACTTGACATATGCTATGTCACCGTCATGCGTCACATCAATTGACAAATTCGAAATTTCATTTCAATGTTTTGGAGTTGCTTGTATTGTAATTTAATGAAATCTAGTATTTAGTTTATAAATAATACCAGCAAAAACAGTGAAAAACTTGCTATTTAGTTAATCAGAATCATCATATAAACCAATATGAATCAAATGAATATGCACGTACCAATGAATACTGTGGTGGCCCCGCAAAACGTAAGCATGCAGATGCCAGTATCAGGGCCCATTATGCAGCAACCTTCACCGCAACAAATGCAGCCGGCTGCACCGCAGCAGCCTCCACAACAAGATAAAGTAGACAATATAACAAAGGTCAAAACATTAATGGGATCTCTTCGAGAATGTTTACCAGTATGTATCTGCGGTATTGTCGTAGTTTTTTTGACAAACTAGTAACATCCCAAATTAGTAATAACTTTATGGAGAACTCTCAGGAGTTCAGGTATCCTCAGAATATTTTCTGCCACAAAGCAAATGATAGTTAACTTCAACTATATACATAACTGGAAATTAGAAGTATGTGCAGAAATGAAAACAGGGCCTCCTGTTCAAGAGGCTAATATCAAAACCGTTAGACTATAATCAATTTATTATCAACCCCATTATTGAATATTACATACATAAATTAGACAATTACTTCAAACCTTTGCTTATTTATTTTTTCAGATGACATTAAAGTCTGCTGCTCAAATTCTTCATCAAAATCAAAATATTGATTCAAACACACAGTATGTATTTTTGTATATCACTTTTGTTTTATTATTGTTTCCAAGGAAATTTTATAAAGAAATATAACTGATATAAAACAAAGTATCAATATTAATATTACAGGAAAGGAATTGATAATCCAGTGCCAAGATTTGATAAAAATTTAGAAGAATTCTTTTCGCTGTGCGATCAAATGGAATTACATTTGGTATGAATATTCTTGTATTATAAATATAATTTTTTGGTGAATGTATATTTATTTCTAGTTAGTTAAGTATTGCTTGTAGAAATACTAAATTAAGTAATAATAAGTAATTTATGCTTCTATTGATCATATGCACATACATACATGTATGGGCAGAGTATAAAATATTTTTACTTTTTAATTATTATTATTATTCTAGTAGCATTATTAAATAAAATGTTAGTTTTCTGCGCTCCATGTACTCTATCCATGCAAAGATTTCATAGTCCTCCTTCTGCTAAATATACATAAAAAACTGTACAAAGATTATGTGCCACATATTGGTGTACAACAGTATAGTAAGTTGTAATACTATCTATGAAGTGCAAGATCCCAGATTGGATTCCAGGTGGGAATGGAAATTTTATGGTCTTAAGGATGTTGTATAAGAAACACCCAATATACCAAACAGCAACAGTAGGTCTTTGTACTGCCCATGATAAAACAACCCTATGACATTGAATGATGGTTGAAATTCAACTGCCTATAGGATCTCTTGTATAATGAACTTTATACAGTTCATCTCAATTTTATCTTGCATAACTGATGATGGAAAATTTACTTGTTGCCTTGATCTTTATGTTGTTTGTTGACATACATTGTTGCATGTTTATTTGCAAATGAAAGTTCCAATGCATAACAAGTATGACCCTTAACGTGAGTTTCATTCCTTATTAAAGATTGCCAAGTATTATTAGAAAGTAAACAATTAATAAGATATTAATTAATGTTCAGTCCAAACAGGTTTCAATATCAAAGTTTTATCCATTATATCTTCACCCCATATCTCTGATAGGTCATATGTCATTAGTTTGATTTATTAAACAAATGAATAAATACATAACCGTAGCATGATTTCATCTCGGATAATTGATTAATTTCAATTGATAATTATACTTTGGATATTGCAGAATTACCGTGTATCATGATATTTTGAATACAATCTCAAGCTTTAAGTGCTTTATAAATATGTAATGAAATTGGCTGAAATCTAGTTAGAGTTTAAGTCCGCCCATTGTAATTATTGATTATTGTTTTGAATAATGGATAGACAAATCAGCAACCAATAATAAATAGTTTATTAACAGAACATAGCTTGCATAATACAAATGAACAAAAAAATATCAGAAAATAAAGGCATCATTGAAAGATTAAATATTATCCATCGCCATATGGTTTCTGAGGGAATTCACTAATTATAAGAGGTCTGGCAGAGCTGGCGATTCAGCAAGGCAAGGTGGATGGCCCAGGGCGACGGTAGAGAGTGCACAATTACCGTCGGCCAGACACATCATCTGACCCCTTCTCCAGTCGTAGCAGTTCTCCGTTCCACTGATCCCAGGAGGGGGAGAACGAGTGTGTGTGCCTGCGTTTGTGCAAACGCTTGCCTACCTTAACGTATCCTGCGCATTTGACTGCTTCCTAATAAAAAGACTGAGGTGATGTCTTTAGACTCACATAGTCACGAGACACTGACCATAAACCTTGGTGAAGACGTGCTGAAACAGATAGATAAATTCCGCTACTTGGGGAGCACCATAACATCGAAGTGTGACCTTGAAGCTGAGATAAACACTCGTATTGGTGCTGCAGCTGCAGCATTCGGCAAGCTGTGTTCCAAGGTCTTTTGTTCGCACGATTTAAGGCTGGCCACCAAATCTCAGTTTACATGACCATTGTGCTGCCAAATCTTTTGTACTCCTCCGAAGCATGGTGCGTGTACCGTCACGATATTCATACCTTGGATCGATAATCAGTCGGATAGATTAGATATAGATTTATCCTTTCCGTTCTTCTATCATCCGTTTTGGAGTTGTATTTTGTTAGTGCGTCTAGACTCAATTGATAGCATTATTGAACCTGACCTGATGAAACCTGATGTCGCAGAGAAGCAAGTCCTTTACTTCTTTCTTACCTGGTAAAGTTTTGGTGATTCTCCATGTCCATGGATTGTGATCGGCTGTAATCAGTTATCCTGTCGAACTGTTTGCCTGTTTATAGTATATTATCTTTGATTTTCTCAACTATCTGCTTATTTAATAATCCCGAGCATAAAATTTATTATTCTTCACGAACAAAACCGACGAAACAGATTGAGGTATTTAATAAATACACTATTAGGTAAGATATCCATAGAATACTCTGGAAAGTTCTATTCTTTGCATAGAAACAATGCAAATCTCAGTTGTTACTATGTAATGTGTCCGAAGTAAACAGTATCACTAGCTTTAAGTGCAACAATTAACTTATTGACCTGGCAACTAGCTATCATCGTTACTTATTATTCTCTTATCACCGATGTTTTTGCTGCAGTCGCTATCAGTTGGAAGCCAAACAAGAATTGTATTCCTAACGCTAATATATAATGTACATAACTCTGTCTTGACGTGATCCATCGTACGATTACGTAAATGGAATACAATTTAATTTGCTTTGCTTCCGACAAAACAGGAAGAACAGCTGCGTCTAGCTTTATCTGTCTGTTCCAAATGAACGTTGTTGAGCATTGTAGTTTTCCTCTGAGCATTTTGATGTGACTTATAAAATAGGTACCACGCCTCAGTCTGAGATGTCTTGTGACGGTCAATGAACTCTTTGTTGTTATTTCATACTGGTCAGAAATGTTGTTAATATTTAGTTGAATAGTTATTCAATAAAATAACTGTTTTATACTAAATGCATATGTATGTACAATACGCGGTATATATGTATATTTACCGAAATTATATTTTTTTAAATTGTTGCCTATGTATCTGTTTATGCCGACTAATCGCTGAAACGGCTGGACCGATTATGATGTCTTTTTCACTGACAGAGAGCTGATGTAATAAAAGTAACTTAGACTACTTTTTTTGCCCGCGACTTAGTCCGCGTGGTCGTGGTGGTGGTAAAATTCTATGCCATATGTGAATTACTTACAAATGTATGATATGTTTAATTTAATACATTTTCATATGCCGTGCACTCCGTTTAGCACGCGTCCCGCCACCCGTGTGCCCGAGCACCCGCCGGTTCATCACTTTATTATCTTTATATATTATACTATTTTTTTCTAGATATTTATATAGCCTATGTCACTCA
>DWJZ01007469.1:0-12081 GCA_018249125.1 Asbolis capucinus
TTGTCATTAATATATTCATTTGCACTATAATACCCTTTCTGTATAAGCCGTGTTTTAATTTGTCTTTTAAATATTTCAATGGGTATGTCGAGAATATCATGTTTTTTAACACGCCACATGACAAAAGTATCAATTAGGATATATAAAAAAACTTACGATAGTAGTTGTGTCCGCCATAAATATCTACGATATTAGGATAGCTGTCTCCTATGACCAATGCCACCATGAACGGTATGATAGACACGCACGCTGCTATTATCCAAGGAAGCATGTACTCTCGTTTGTACTTTACGGCGCCGTGCAGAAGAGAGATACAGCACATTAGATAGATTGATGCCAGGATAGTGCTCGTATACAGTAGAATTACTGTAACTGTAATTAATAAACATTGTTAATTAAACAATTTTTAGGAATACCAGACAAAGCAGACCTGCTAATGCAGGGGTTCTTAACCTTTTAGTAATGAGTGACCATTTGATAAAATTTCTGTCCACTCATGGACCAACGGTTTGAAAGTCATTGTTAATTTTATTATATTAATAGAACAAGTACAACTAAAAATAAATAAAATTTTCATTTTTTATTTTTTTTCGGATATTTTCGTGAACCGCTTCAAGTGCTTCCACCACTAGTGGTCCGTGGACCACCGGTTAAGAACCACTGTGCTAATGAAAAGTGGTCCACCGCCCAGGCATATCAGCCCGACAAGGCAAGCTGTTTGTCAATTTCTTCAAGCAGGGAGGTGGTTTTACGAACCACCTCCCAAGTTAATAGACGGGCTTTACGAACAAAATATTAATTCTACTAATAATATTAATCAAACCAATATTATAAATGCGAAAGTTTGTGAAGAGGGATAAATGGATGTTTGTTACTCTTTCACTCAAAAACTAGCGAACAGATCTGGATGAAAATGGGCACAGAGATATACAATCTACAATGTTGTCTGAAATTAGATAGAATTTTTATCGACGTATCTACCACATAATAGTGATTTTATTATTAATATAACAAATCTACGCGAAATCCTACGAGTTAGCATTCTAAGCTCTTCAAAACTGCTCGAGTTGGAAAGGTTTTTAGCTTAAACTTTAGGAGCAAACAAAGATGCAAGCCTCGTTAGATTTGATTTGCATGAGGTTTTGTACGAATGACCAAGGTTTTTTTTTTTATATAATATAAGTTAATGCTTGACAACGATCCCACCTGATGGAAAGTGGTAATGATGTCTAAGATGTTGGACACACTAACTTAGTAGATGCCTATTCACTCTTCTCTTGAAGACTCCCACATCGTACTTAGGTGGGAACACTGTCGCAGGCAAGTTATTCCATTCCCTTGCAGTACGTATAATAAAAGATGAAGAAAACCGCGTCGTTCGGACCGGTGGGATGTTCACGACGGTTGTTCACACGATCGGTGGTGTTGGTTAAAGAGTCTCTCTCGCTACCTTATACCGATAATAATAAACTAGACTTAAAAAATGTATTTCTTCACGAATTTTCGATGCGTAGAGAGAGCTACTCTGTGTGTTTCTTCTGTTGTTGGTCACCTATTGCCATATCGATAAAGACTATTTATATTAAACATTTTACAATATAAACGCCACTTGTACTTACCAGAAGCTAGATGTTGCGCTTTTGCGAATCTACGTTGGTTATTTGTGCTTATAACATCTCCTTCATAAAAAGTCGATTGTTCCCCATACGTTACCTCATAAAAACCATGTCGTTCGGCATCGTCCTCCATATCATTATGTAGCATAGTCAAAACTTTGCCAACATGGGTTAAACAAATCAACAGAATTATTAACACGAACGAAAATAGCGTCTGAAAATAAAATACCCCGTTGGATTTTCTATAGACTTCCGAAGTTCATAAGAAAAATCGTTGTCTACTTACAATTTGATGTGCTGCGATCAGGATGGTGCCTTGTCTTAAACTAAAAACGTACAAAAAATTATTTAGGCGAAGCATGTTCGACAGTTTACATTGCTTCGTTCTAGCGAACATTTGTGTAATTTTTTACAACAGTTATTGGAGATATGACATTGTTTGCACACTGTGAAGGGGACGCAACTGTGGTAGTTGTGTCGCGCATGCCATTTTCTATTGATCATTCCGATCTATGCGTCGCGCACGTTACCCGGTGTTATATCGTTATTTCCCAGCCGTACTTGGTAAGGACAACTGAGGCCCATTTGGTGTAAATAAACTATCTGTTAATTTTGTTAAAAGGAAGCGAATTGTGTATTTAAAATTTGTCATACAATGGTAATGAAAGATGGGACGATCCTATTAAACATTACATTTTTCAAACATTAATAAAAAATGTTTTTCCACTGAATTTCAGGCGGTCACCCACGGAACGACGTCCGTTTATACAAGTGAGCATACCGGTCACATGGTAAGAAATCACCGCCGTCCACGGACATTAGCAACACCAGGCTGGGGTTTCATTAATGCATTGCCTGCCAGGAAGGAAACAAGCGAAGCAGTAATTTGCTGTAGCAAACGGAATCAGTACGGGATTGACTCCAGATACCCCATCACGCTTCATGACGGGTGACATTTGAAGAATGGGAAGGAAGGTGTTTGATCGAGATGAATAAACCACAAAATAATAATAATAAGCCACAAACTTCAGTTGCTCTTTATATACCGCCCTCGCTGTCTGTCTGTTTATCTTACAACTCGACTAGTAAAGAATGGTTTCAGCTTTAAGCTCACCTTTTGTACCTCTTCTTAGGGTATGATGAACTTTTAAATAAATAAATAAGAGAACTCGCTCTCAAGCACTCAGGCGGAACATGACGAATAGTTTGGCGGCTGATTCAAGAGCGTGCCAGCCAGACAGGCTTCGCAAAAAGATAACAAGCCTCTTGCTCTGCTTACTCTGGATTGTATTCTAAGCCGCCCCAATACGGCATAAACTAAGTACAGATAACATAAATAGCCTATGCCCGTTTTTATAAAAAATCTTTTATTGCCGTTAAGGTATCTTAACCGTACTCTAAGTAAAAGAACACCATCATATTTAACGTTTATTTATTTAAAATCACATGGGTCCTATTTTTTACCTATGGATATTCATGGCTGCGATGCGTGGTGAGGACTACCATAGGTTGACGATGGCTTCCATTATTGGCGCACTCCAGAGCACGTCTTTCCTTGTAACTTAGGGAGTCCCAGAGCACACTGCACCACGCTTCTAATAATGATAATCTTTATTATTCACCAAATAATTAAAATTTTTAGTTGCCACAGCCTCTTAGAGCACCAGGTGTTTGTAGTAAGGTCCCTCGGGTCTCCACAAAATAAATCAACCTTATACCAAGTATGATGTTCAGCTTTTTATTAATCATTTGCAATTTTTGAAATAATTAATGAATGCTTTTAATTTTTCTATTATGTATTTATTATTATAGTTAGGAAAAGAAACACAAAATATTATAAATTAGTTTTATTTCACAACTTACAATAGTAGTGATAAAGTTATGACTATTGACCGAACTTTTAGCTGGCATTCGTTTATTTGGATTATAATATTATAATTCACTATCACAAATAATACATTACATGAAAGAAAACATTAAAGATAATTATGTACAAAATTATTTTTGCCTATCGCTCAGATTTCAAAACATACAGGGCACTATATTCAAAATTATATTTACAAAGAGGGTTATTTGCAAATGTCAAAAATGTTAAAAAATATGAACCTAGATACAAGACAACGGGCGTTCATTTGTACTTTATTTTTATTAATTTGTTTGTTTGTTGAGACTCATTTGAAAATTACTAAAATAGTAGATATTATTGTTCAACTCAATTACTACGTAGCTTACTAAACCAAACAAAAAGGACGAATTATTTTGGAGAAAAACATAAGACCTTATATTAGACACCGTGCGATTCCTTCCAACAGTTGTGGGTTATAATGTGACGTAATTTTGGATCAACCAATCACGATGCTTTATTTTGACCCCCCTCTTACCTCCACTTTGACAGAATTGTTTGATAGTAACAAATAAAATTAGCGTCTAACCGTCTATAGGCTATGTAGTCGCTGATACAACTATAATCCGTTTTTCTCATCCGTAGAATTCTTATAAAAAACTTTTATGTCAAAATAAATGGCGTAAACTTTAAATTATGTCACAGTGCTGAACATGTTATGGTTTTGTAACAAAACTGTGACATTGACAACCACAAATTTGTTTACAAGTATTGCACGGATGAGTAAAATTGAGTATATATGTATTTATACATTTCTCCTACTAATGCAGTAATTTTAAAATGTTAATTCTGGCACAATTACGCCCGTTAGTTGTGTTGAAACCTACATTAATTAAAACACTACATAATCCAATAACACGAATTACAAAAGTATAGATTTTATTGAATCGTAAATTAAATGGCGAGCTACTCTGTATTAGTACAGTTTAATACTAAATGCCTTAATTAAATTTGTTATAATTGGGAGTAATTACATCGCTTATAGGATTATAAAATGGGATTAAAAACATGCAAAAAATTTATTAAATTAAATACATTAATATTGACAATTAATGTATGTTGAGGTGAAGGAAAAAGCATTATTATTTAGTCAAACAAGAATTACCATCTAGGGACGGATTGAAACCAACTTGCGATTTATTCAGTTTCATTATATCGACGCCGGAAAACAAAAGGGCGTGATTCTGTTAATTATAACCGAAGTTACTCCCTTATTGTTTTCTGATGTCTATATGATTTCGCATTAATTCATTAATTATTACTACAAGATTTGTTAGTGAGAATTAATAAATGCAAAAAAAACTTCTACAGTCAGCGATAAAACAACCATTAAAAATATCGTTATATACGACACTTTTTTATGTAAACATTCTTTCTGAAAATAGGCAAGTTTATAAGGTTATATTTGAACCTTACAGAATTAATTAATTACAAAAAATGAAATTAAAAACATAATGTATTTAAGAAACACAATTCTGTGTAAAGAAATTTTTTTTGTTGTAAGTCAAACAGTGCTGTCGGTTGCTGTCAAACTGCTGAATTTCGCGGCATTTTTTTAAAGATATTTGTTGATTTTTTTTTTGGTGTAAGTGCTAATAATAAAAAGTTACGGACAAATCTATCCATAGTCAGATTGTGCAATATTAACTCGTGATTGCAGAATGATAATAAAATTGTAATATTGTGCGCTAACAACCGCAAAATCAATAGTGAAAAGTTTTTTTTTCTGTGTCAGTAGTTTCATTTCTACTGTATCGACTCTACACGAATAATCCGATACTGATAATGGACAAAATAAAAGTGCTGAGGAAATTAAAAAAAACAACCCTTCTCTATTGCTAACTCCATTAAACAAAAATCTGAGCTATCTTCTAAAATAATATAAATGTATATAAACATATCTTTTAATATCTATACTCTGTGCAAATTCGATCTGGTATTTTTACCATACAAAATGGTCAAGTTTACATTGGAATTTCCAGATCGAATTTGCACAGAGTATAGATACCGAAAAACACATGTATTACATTGTATACAAACTCCGAATTATAGAGATTTAAGTATCTATTAACGACTCTTAGTAGATAAACGCCGTAAAGCACTTACTGGATTATTCGTGTGTCAATGCTAGTATGCCACATTAAATTTAGTGTTCTTTAATATGAAATGAACGTATTTTTTCCGTCTAAATTGATGTATCAGTCACTTTTTCTTTTTAAATTACATTACAAAATTAAAATGTCCAAAAATCCGTTCCATTTTCAACTTTGTCAGACATTCTGTCACATGTAATTTTTTTAAATGAAATCTTATCTTACTTTTTTCAGTTTGTGTCGTAATCATTCTGACAGTTTAAAATCGATATAATAGATATATTCATAAATAATTTGAGCCGTTTCATTCGTTTTAATATTTGTTTACATAATCTCGAAACCAGAATTGAATACCTAGTGTAGAAGTACAACATGTGGGGCAAACTTGCTATTGCTAACACTAGGCGAAGGCATCATAGCGATACAGCCAGTACAAAGTCTTTTTTTAATAAATGGATTAACAAAGGGGACGTTCGCCTCACTACAAAATATTCACATATTGTTATAATTAATTAACACTTAATATTCACATCGTATTTGTTAAGTAACAATATCTTAACCTAACGACTTAATGCTAATCACAAATCCGTTTTCAGTTACAGCCTGCATTGTGTATTTAGGATACATAATATATATATATATATAGACTGGTTTTTAATAGGATTGTTTAAACTAAATGTTTTTTTTACAATGACAGGGTTTTAACGGCAGTAAAAAAAAATATTTACAATACTATACAATACATATTGCTGTATAATTGTTAAGGGTATAAATTTTCAAACACCAAGCGCGGTCTGGTCACTTTTGCAAATTGTAAACGTCTTGTTCCATGACACTCCAATAAAAAAATAAAGAATTTATTTGGCAACATTGGGCAGGATTTGACAGTCTATAAGAAAATATCAAATTGGACAATAGATGTGTTTACAGTAATTTTACTAATATTGACGTTTCGCACTAAACTAACATAATTCCTTAAACAATGTATGTGACAGTCCTGCCAAAATAATAATGCCTCCAATATATAACTAATATGTGTAATATAATTTAAAAAATTGGTGTTGGTAGGGATTCAAAATTAATACAAAATTCGCATATACAAGTCAAATCAAACCACATAAAGTTACTATATAAGTATTAGATTACATTGATCGGCGACCGCAAGACATTCATAATAATGGTAGTATGTTAGTAGTTTTTTTTTAATATTTTGCATTATTAAGTATAAATATATATTTCCCGTATGCCACTTTAGCGGATTGTTGCAAAGTGACCTGGATACCAATCTAGTAGTACTTTCAAATTAACGTCCGATTCTATTAATTATTAGTCGCGTCAAACTTTATGGCCTATCTTGCCTGCACACTGTATGATACTAGGGCAGTTACAAAGTTTGAGGTCATTGAATCTCACGCATAGTACAGCTGCCATAGTTTGGCCAAATTTTAAAGTCACTGAATCTCACGCACTGTAGAGGCCATAAAGATTGGCATCGATATAAAATTGATTGAATCTCATGCGTCGTACAGGGGCTATAAAGTAGATCATTAGCAAATTGAATCTCACGCGTCGTACAGGGGCTATAAAGTAGAAAATTAGCAAATTGAATCTCACGCGTCGTACAGGGGTTATAAAGTAGATCATTGGAAAATTGAATTTCACGCGTCGTACAGGGGCTATAAAATAGATCAGTAGCAAAATGAATCTCAAGCGATAGTACAGGAATTACGTCCGGTGCAGTTAAGTCGTGTGTGGTGCGTGTGTTTGGAGGTGCGGGCGCGGTGTCGGCTGGGCGCAGCAGAGATGGCGTACGACTTCAGGTGGGACTTTAATGTGGTCGGCAGCGGCAACCGCTCCAGCCCGTACACTGAAGTCCGAGCTACTATCGCCCTGCAGCATAGCTCTTGGAGACTCAGCACTGTGTACATGAGAATGTGTTTTTGTGTAATGCGCAGTTATCAATGACGTCACCGCATGTACGACCCTGGACGCGGCCGCACGGACAGTGACGAACATAACCAATAAAATATATATTTAAAAAGGAATTTTTGAAGTTGGTAAAAGCTAACTAAACAAAAAAAAATAAGAATATCTATGTATATAAGTATGTGTTTAAACATATATGTATATTGTTTGATTACCATATTATAGGCTAGCGCTTAGTTTGGAGCTAGATGACTGTGTGAGTTGTCCAAAAGATACATCATATTATTATTAATACGAGTGAAACATACCCTTGTTACTCCTCCATAGTCGTTCCATACCATTCCGGTGAAGTGCCATCCGCGAGAGTTCACAGAAGCTTTCCCGTATATTGAAGTCACACAAGGGGCTTACTTCAAAGAAGGCCATGTGGTTTTTAGCTGCATACAATTCAGCATCCCTTTCTTGGACTTGTCGTTTAAAAGCCAGATGGAGACGATTCCCCACTAGCACTTTTGGCACACCTGGTGCATGCTGAAAGAATTGTACCAATCCAGTTTAAAATTGGTGCTTAACCAATTTTCTCCACATATATATTTTTTTTACTTAAAATAAGTTAGCCAAGATGGTTAAGATGGTAAGTGGGTGATTTGTACCTGACGTGAGTCTGCGCAAATCACTATACTAACTAACAATATCACTATACTAAACTAATATCATCATATTTGAGAGGCAAAGTTCAAAACTTATATATAAATGGTGTCAAATCTACCGGATCAGATCATAGTTATGATCGGTGTCCCCGATTTTGGCTCCCTTTCTCTTTTAAATATATAAAAGATCTACCATACTATGTCAATAATCATGCCGATATTGTACTATTTGCAGATGATACTTCATTGATATTTAAAACTAATAGAGATAAGGTATATTTTGAAAATACCTACAAGAAATAAATGATTTTTGACTTTTGAAAACCATTATGTTAGTAATGAAGTACTAATTTATGAAATATAAAAAAAGGGAAGATTTAGTATAAAACCGGGTCTAACCTTCTCAACTTCTTCCAACCACCTGTCAATGCTATCAAACGACCATTTGTTTGTAATGTCATAGACAAGTAGTATTCCTTGAGCTCCCCTTGAGTAAGACCTGATTATTGTACAGAACCTTCCTTGTCCAGATGTATCCCATAGTTGGAGCTTTACTCTCTTGCCGTCCAGCAAAATTGTTGTAGTCTTATATGCTGAAAATAAAAGAAAATTCTACTTTATAGCTGATATTATATTGATATTTTACACAATGTTTACACTTAAACACTATTAATAGTATATTCTTATGAAGCATATCCATTCAATTTTTATACATGAAGTCAATAATAACGAATTTAACAAAAATGTGTAGTATTTAACTAATATGTAATCATAATATCTTGATAATTAGTTTCAGCTCAGGCTAGGCACACCTTTATGTATCAATGTGTAATTTTATGTAAAGAAATCTTTAATTAGGTATCCGTGCCGTGCCGTAATAGGTGCCATCCGATTTTTTTGTCATATACCTAATTTTTTATTGTACCATAATACATTTTAGTGATTGGGGACATACCCAAAATATTGGGTCATGTGTTATATAATGCAAATTTATAATATATTTATAATATGTGACAAGGGGCCTTATAGTTCAAAAGTCCCCTAATGAGAGTAAAATTGGTAGACTTGCAGTATTGCAGCATGTGAGCAATAAAGCCCAGCATCAGCATATCCTCGCAGGCTGGACAATACCTGCATTCCCACAGTTCAAATACGCTTATAAGTATTATTACAATCTTAATAACCAATTTTAAGTAAATTTTGGTCTTTCTGCCCTATCCGCCCACAGCTGTACATAAGTAATGTGCCATTTGTTTGACCTGTATAACTCAAAACATAGCACAAATGAGTAGCAAATCTCTCTTACCACTGCCACTACAGAATGGTGAGTCAGCAGAGCCATCTTCCAGGTCCTGCAAAATTTCCTGCTTGCCAACATCTGAATCACCGACTAGCAATACTTTAAGCAAGTAGTCATATGATTTTGGGGCTGCTGGTGGTCTTCCTAAATAATATAAAAATTGCAAATCATTAACCAAAGCATGCATACACACATAAATAAATGGGTATTAAATCCAAAAATAACTGGTCATTTAAAATGTAGTGTTAATTAAGTGAGTTAACAATTCTAAATCTAAATTAATAGAAAAATAAATAATAAATTAATGGACCTGCTGTCTGGTTGTAAGACAAGTGGGTTTGATTTACAATCCCAGTAATTTATAAGAAAAATTAATGATTATTTTAGGTCATGTGTCTGAAGAAGGGTCAAACATAATTCTACTGTACCAGTATTGTATAAATAAACAGCTCAGTTTTCAAACCACTAGTTAAATATAAAATACTAGATCTGCCCTCCCTTCACTTCAGAACCCACAGAACAACACAGTGTATGCAATATAAGGATTTTGCTTAATATCATCAAACAAACAAAGAATCAAATCTTTCCTATTTATAATAGTAGTATAGACATGGTTATACATTTTCACTGCATATAAAAAAAAAGAATTTAGTAAAACAAGTCAGATGTATTAGTTTTACTTAAATAAATACAAATTGGTCACTTATATCATTAATAATTGAGCTGGTAGCTTATAAATTGTTTTTTAATTGTTCATTAAAACATGCAAAATATGTGCTCCTAGTTACTAATGTTAAAGATTTGATGTACATACTATTTACACTATTGGTATAGGAATGGGACTTTAAAGTTAAAAAGAATTAATAAAATGGTAATATTGAATAAAAATTATATTATCGTTAATGAAAGTTACAAGGAAACCTTAAGAAGGAAAGGAATATATTCCAAAGGAAAACAATTTCGTCTTAATTATGTACTGTTCTTTGGTCTTGAATTTTTCAATACATTAGGTATTGACTGTATTGTTATTACTCATAATATCAGCACATAGGCTCCATATATGGGACAAAGCACTCAATGCGTTGTAATTATTGCTAAATCAGGTTTACCTGTTCTTTGATGATGAGATCTTGGCAATGTAGTGCTGCCATTCTGTGCGACTTGCCCAGTCGCACTCTGTGGACCCGCTACCATCCCAGTCGTGGTAAACATACTTTCAAAATAACTCGCCTGTAACCCAGGTGGTCTCCGCCACACGCAATTGTATACATAATACCGTTCAAAACTATTGTTTTGTTGCACCCATGTAACAAATTCCGTATTCCACCTAGGTAGACTACGAATTCTCAATATAATCTATTGATACGTTCAAGAGTATTAAAAATTTTGCAGTCCTAACAAAAATACACATACGATACGATAGTGTACACAAGGTCGTCACATCACATAGTATTGTCAATATTCGCCGCTCAAACGCTCCACAAATCGTGACATAAATCGGTAAAATGATTCGATAGATATACAACACAAACAAAAATACGGTGAATTTTGATACATGGACAAACAGTAGTCATGAAATTAACTCAAATGGCAAAATTGGGAAATGTATTTTTTGTTAATTGAATGAGTTTTTTTATCCACAGGCTGATAAACATAAAGAATTGACAGATACAGGAACAGATAACGTATCATGTCACATCTTTTACACAGATTAATAGGCAAATTTTACATCGCCCTATATCGGGACCCTTAGTCCATCGTCCTTATTTAGATTGAGTCTCTGACTGATAATGTAGTGCTTATATTAGAATAAAGAAACGCGGCGAGTATTTGTAATTTAGTTCATAGAGTACTCTTAGCTGTATAGTACGTACACAACAACTTGATGTATCACCTATTTTGTTTGTTCTTGACCTGTAGCCGTTAAGAACAGCACATGATGAAATCGAAATATTACAATAGAATTGTATTGAAACTTAACATATAGAAATGTTCTGTTTTTTCACTGATGACATTATATAACGACGTCGATAGTAGAACAAACAAACGCGAGAACACATGAAATTATGTTAAGTAAATGAATTTAATAAATCGTGTTTAAATTGCTGCAACAAGATTTTGCTAATGCAAGTTTCGGATTGCTGAGAATTTGAGATTACAGATTATCAATCAACGTTTGGCGAACTCTTCTTATGACGGGTACAGGCATTCATAATCCTTGCTTCAACTAAATTATAGACCTCAGTACCATTAGCATTACGTTAAATAAACTCGCTCTATCACAAGGGTGTGTGTGTTTTGCTTGATCAAGTTCGTGTCAGTAATATTTGATTTCCGAAATTATAAGTGTTCGCTAACCATAGTAGTAGTACCAGCTCGTAGTAAAGTCTTTAAAATAACATTTATAATCAACTACTGTTACATTTTACTCTAAATAAGTTATTTTATACAAAATAGTTCAGTTTTCGAAAGGAAAAAGTACCATTGATGCTGGCATAGCGCTTTTTAAGCACATTTTTGATGCTTGGGAACGCAGACAGGATGCTATTGGCATTTTTTGTGACCTTTTAAAAGCATTTGATTGCGTTGATCA
>DWJZ01007470.1:0-12081 GCA_018249125.1 Asbolis capucinus
AACTGATAACTCATTTCATACCAGCTCACACTGGTGATGAATATACTTAAGTGTGTCTAAAAGAATTTTTAGAAGATAGTCAAATAAGATAACTGCGAAATTTATTTAATTCAGACTTTAATGTATTATAGAAATTTTATTTGTATTTAGTAACGTTTAAAATAATTTAAAATAGTTTTGTTAATATGATTTAATTCGTTCGTCGTTTAATTTCTTTTAATTTTATACCTAAAGCGATAAATGTGTTCCGCTATAAAGCATGTTTGACTTTTCACTCCGATTTTAAACTTTTGTACTTAATATGTGAGAGCAGGAAATATATACTTTGAATGAATATATAAACAGTAGTCCTGGTGTCGAAACTAGGTGTTTCTGGCATTATTTTCAATTGACATGACCACGTATTATAAGACCTTCTGTTTAAATCTGGTATCATTTCAATAACTTATTAGCCGGAAAACATTAAATAACTACATAAAATACAGCAGATATACACAAGAAAATTACTCAATCAGTAATAAACGGGAATACTAAAAACAAACTATTCACGATTTATGGTCGATTCTATCCGTCGAACTCTGGAGTAAACATGTATTAAGTAAACAAACTGAGGTCGACGGGAAACGGAGAATCGTCTTCTTCTCCATACAAGCCATCTTCTTCATCTTGTAGTACAGTGCAGAGAAGTAGTTATAAGCTACTTGTATTTTTAGAAACAGCTCAGAAAAAAAAATTACGATTTCCGAACTATACTGATCATACGACGCAAATCTAACATTCGAAATTTGAATTCGAAATTCCCGATCAGTTCCGATAACTAACACTAAAAGATATAGGGAAATTTATTGTATCCGTTAAGTCCTTTCTCGTATACCAGTATTTGAAGTTTCATCCCCTCCACCGACCCGCGCTCCACAAACCAATATTTAAAAAAAGCCGTATTATGCGGTTAATTTAAATTGATTGGGTTTTAATAAAGTGCTGTAATGCAAAGCATACGTAACTATAACAGGTTGCTCAGCTGGAGACGAGACAGGACAGGAATGAGAAGGAGGATGATGGAGAACAGGAGGATGGAGACAAAGAAGATTTATAACGTGTTATGGTTATTGGTTGCCACTTTTTGGACTGCAACGAGTCCATTATTCCTTTGGTTTAAATAATCTACAGTGACCACATACTCGTCAGTGTATACTTTAATACTATTAGGAATAGGTGGTAAAAATCCTCACCTTCTAAACATATCCTCTGTGACGATATCGTGCGGTGTCCTGTTCTTCTCTTTGTCTCCATCTTGAAATTTTGTCAGGTCCTCGTGGATGATGTGGCCTTTCCCTTCTAAAAACTGTTCAAAATCATATGTCATAAATAAATATATTCTTCTTAGAATGTAAGTAAGCAGCGTAAGGCTAACCCTGTCTTCTAGATTTGCCCGTAATAGAAAAACTCAAAAACTACTGGATCGATTTAGTAAATTTTCTCGCCACAACGTACAATGGAAGATACACAAGGTTCTATATTATGCCCGAAAATACAGAAATATACCTGGTAACAGAATTTGTGAAGATACAAGGGGTTGGTGAAACAGCTTGTCAATAAGCAGATTATTATCCCAGGCGAGGCGGGGGCAGTTACGAGAAACTAAGAAACGTTTAAACTTGGCTTCCTTTAACGAGATTGGAAAAGCAGACTTGCCTTTTTTGTACCATAAAGGTTAGCGCCATCTGTTTCTCTTAGGTAACACTATTACTAAACTAGTCTGTAATTATTTTTTTAAACTCACATACGGCCACCTGGTGCCTAACTGAGCTTTAGCTTGTACTATGGTAATCAGACAACTGATTAACATACATATATATGTATATATTTAAATACATACTTATATAGATATTTTAACACCCAGACTAAAAATATTGCTCATTACAGAAAGGTTTGATCTGGGTGGGAATCAATCCCAAGACCTCAGATATAGCAGTCAGGTTCACTAACCACTGGACCAACCGGCCCGTTAAATACATAGCTATTTGATTTAGTTATGTGTCTAAGTGACAGTGTATAAAATTAGGTTTTCCACATTCTTCTATTTACCCAAGCATCCTTAGCACGCTTAACAAACTCCCTAGCTTCGATATCAGCTGGATGATTGCAGAGAACAGAACAGGCGTGCGAGAAGGGGTTGTAGAGACCAGCATACGGCCGCAGCATGAACGGGGCTGGCGTCACTTCGCATCGTAGTTCAACGTTCGACTGGAATTTGAAAGGAGTCTAGGTACTAACTAAAATAAAAGAAAGGGGAGAGGAATTAGGTGCTCACCAAGAGGTATTTAGTCCATTTAATCCCATTCAAAAAGAATTCATGAGGGTTTTTGTCTGCGCGTTGAGATTTGTAGACTAAATTAGTTGGTATTTTACTTTGACTGTGAATAAAATTAGGAGCACGAGGACATTTTAGGTATTGAGGAAAGGCAAGTTCAACCTGAAGTTTATTAAATGAAACCGCATCGAATAGAATTCAACCAGTCATCATGCGTGTCATGTGTTTCACATGTTACGACGATGGAAGACATGCGTGAGCATGAACTGTACTTCCTGCTAATTAGCAAAAACAGATTTCGAGGAAGAACATGTTTATTCTTCCAGAGAACTTAAATTGATATAAGTTTCGGATTTGTTCAAAAAAGTTAGACTAGATCTAATAGCTAAATAACAGAAGGACGTTCCTGTAACGGGAATTAGTTACTAAACACAAGTTCAATTACCCTCGTTACTCTTCAACTCCTAAATATTTCTGAACTGTGGTTCTAACTTCTATCAAAACAATATGGCAAATATAAATAAATTTTAACCTATAAGCACGAAATATATACATACAATAATTCAATCGAAACTCAACTTACCTTTTGTTTCAACAGAGAAGCTTTTTGTGTTACACTAGCCAGTAATCCTGTATTACTAGTTATGCCCATGATTCCATGTTTAATGACCTACAATCCCAATAAATTGGCCGTGTGAATTATGGTTAAGTATCGATCAAACAGCCTCCTAGTAACAAATAACTTATAAAACCGTCTAAAGAACTTGAAAACTGTTCCCAAAACTCCGATGACAGTTTATGTGGAAAATCTTTTTCTGTAAAAAAATTGTTCTTCTTGAAGGAGGTTTTATTGAGTTTTCTTTGAATTTTATTACGTTTAATCACAGAAAAGTAACGTAAAAGATTTGTTAAAACTTTCGTTGACGTTGCAGAAGATCTAAAAATAATGCATATCCGTTTCTTTCTTAGTTATCGCATCCGTGATTGACTTTGGTTACTGGTTTCGAAGGACAGCGATATCTGCTACTTTCTGGGTAACAATAAACATATACCTAATTCAACTTCCGTCTACCAATAAAATTATACTTAGGTACTCGTAGATCTACTTTTTATTTTTGAAGACCCACTCTATACTTTACTGTGTATAATTTGATAAGTGCAATTCGGAGTATTAATCCTATCGGCGAAATCATTCATAATCAAGTACGGGAGTAATGGAGCACACATTATTATTATTTACTTTAGCTACTCAACTTCTTACTTTGTAAGCATGTTCGTTAATATTACGTCATTGCAATCTTTCCTCTTTCGCTACAACGGTTCAATAGGTGAATAGTATACCTAATACTTTGTTTCTGTCTGTAAAATGTAACCACGTGGAAGTACCTGGCTAGGTACTTTACTATACTTACTTTCACAAATATGGCGTTTCTGCAAGTATCTATATGACATATATTTGACGTAAACAAAAAAAAATAACCTCTTGATGCAAATTTTGCCGTGAATATTTATGAATATTCTTGCAGGCCATCTAAGTCAAAAATCGTTTACGAAACGAAGGTAAGATTTACGCCTAAATTAAAATGTAAATATGTAAAGCCACAGTCTGAGAAATGGCTTACACGACTGTATAAGAGTTAATACAATGAATAATATGGTGTAACCACATTGCCAAATTGACGATTTTCTGTTACTGGTGTTTTTACTCTACGCTCAATGGTATGATAATAATAAAAATCCTAATGATGCACCCTATACATATGTACGTTTACAGCGCAAATTGGGCTCTACGTGACAACCCTAATAAAATGCCACGCCTCCAAAGAAAAACCCATACACCGATATTCGACAAAAAAAAAAACAAATCATACAAAATCATTTTTGTTTCGGTGCATTATTTAGTGTATACTTTTTTATAAATTAGGCATTTCTGCCATCATGACAATTAGTAAAAAAAATTGTGTTTGACAATAACCCCTATTTGTGAATATATAATTTTACCCTGACACTGCGTTGTGGCACTTAAAGTAGCTTGGAGTCTCTTGGAGTACTAAAACGATACAAAGATTTTTTCACATATATTATTCAAAAAAATTTACACAAAAGCACTAAGACATCCATTTAACCTTATTGTCTAAATAAATGAAATTTTAAACCGACACGCAACCTCTTAATTAAAAGATATAATTTGTATCTAAAAATAATACTCATTCTCTTTTTTAAATATCGGAAAGTAACTATGGCATTATTAACATAATACCTACTAAGCAACACTGTGATTTTTTATTCTAGAATAATCTATATCATTTTATTTTACTTCAACTCTATTAAGTTCTATTTGATACAAAGGGATTTTATATTACAGTATATAGTGCATAAATTTAATTTGAATGTGTACATCGGATGAAAATCACAATTGTTCTATATTTTACATTTTTAAAACCACCTAATCAATGATAAATTTACATTAAAATCCCGAGAGTTAAGAACACAATGCTCCGCTTTAAGTTTTACAATCAGAATGATTAAGTGTAATTCGTTCTCAGTTTGTACATAATTATTTTTCGTTAAGCCATGTTTACAAGGACAATAAAAATACAATCTTAAGGATAGTGACGCCAGTAAGATACACCACATCGCTGTAAATTTATAGCCATATTTAAATTAACTTTGCTGGAATAAATACTTTGTACTGCAACAGGCTGGCGATAAATTCACAGTGCAACTAATCTCTCTTAAACTCGTCAAAAGAATTCCATTATGACTGTTAATAACAAGCTGTTTCATATCCATACGTATGTTATACTTTCCGTTAAATACACAAGTATTTTTAGGTGAATTGGCGCGCTTTGCAAGCTGTACGGTGATTTATTACGTAAATAATGGTATTTCTACGTCGTAAAATGAGCTCGAATGGTCTCTTGAATGTTACGACACACCCATGAGCTAATGAAATGTTGATATTAGCGCAACTTTATACATTTCCCAGATAACTGATATTAGGTAAAATTGCACACTTTGTACACTCGTTTGTCTCAAATAGTTTAGATTACTTTTCCGAATGTCGATTTTAACCTTATAGTAACATAAATACATTCGCATGTAAAACTTATTGCAACTAGACCGGAAAGATTATAAAAAGTTTTGTATTCCGCTTGAAACGACAAAAATATACTTCTGAAGCAATAAAACCCGCGATCCGGAAACGTTAGTATCCCTATTAAAAGGTTGAATGTATAGAACTTTTGGGGACCTTTTCCTTTACTATTAATCCGTGAACAAAAGTTAATTTAGGGATAGGTAATGCATTATTAGCAGTCATAATTACAAAAATGGATCTGTCGTGAACAAACACGCAAAATTACATTTTATAATTCAATTAATCATATCAATGATCACAAGTTCTTACAAGGTCAACATTTAACGCCTTTCAAATCGTGCTGGCAATTATTAATATACTCATTGCGATCGATCAACATTCAATCTGAATAAGATGAAATGATAAAAGCGACCCATTCGAGATCTTTAAATTGATATGTGAGTGTATCTCATTAACTTCGAATACAGGTGACACAATCTAAGAATGTTTTTGTCAGCGAAGACTTAATTTTTTTTCGGAATTTACAAGATAATTTTAGAAATATTTAAATTATTATCCGAACGTAATCACAACATAAAAAACTGATGAGTTTACTTAGATACATCTATTTTATCTAGGTACCTATGGATAACACGATAAGGCAAGTTGATTAGAAAGGCAAGCCCCAGTTATTTCGCTTGTCTTAATACATCAGTAAAAGTCCATAAAATAGACATATTTATAAAATAATTATTATGTCATGAACAATAAAAGTGGTGTTTACTTCTCACAATAATTACTGTAGTCACTCGGTACATTCACGTGAATGTCAACCAGCACCCTTAGTAATATTAAAATATATAAAACAATAATTTAAACTAACAGCACTCTATATAAAAATGTGTGACTCTCATCTCGTCTCCCACAAATAAACTTTTAGTTATGACTAGTAGTTAAAAAATTAATTTGAGCATGGAAAACAAGCGTACTACATGACCATGCAACTATAAAAATATTATAAAAACTTAAATACTTAAGTTCTAAATATAAATTACAGGTATCGTCACTAAAACGTTCGTTTCTCGTAACACTAGAGCGTGAACACTTCAAAATATTTTACAATGATCTCGATAGGTAGCAGGTATTACTCGATTACAACGACGTCATCGACCAAAGGCCGCTGGACATAACACTAAGGGCGGGAACCTCGAGCTGCCTCCTCGAGTGCTCGCACTTTCATTTCACGATCACGCTGTTGTCGAAGAAAGTCTTCGTGATGTGCGGGATGGAGGAAGCCTCGTTCTCGCTCCAATAGCAATTGTCTTTGGAGCTGTTCGTGCGCAGCCGCTTGCTGTGCTAGCTGCTCAGCATACGGTCTACTAAGCAAGTCGGGATGCGCAAGCGGGCGGTACGGCGCACTGGCTCCTAGACCAAGCCCCAAGGCCTCCTGCTGAGCCTGGGCTGCCGCTTGTTGTCCGGGATGTAGGTGTAAATGCGTATGCGAATGAGCATGTGTATGTGCGTGAGTGTGAGCGTGATATTCTGGATTGATGCCAGCCATTTGCAATCTCACCATTGGGTCTGCTGCTAAGGCAAGTCTCTCAGCAGCTTCTAATTGTGCGGCTGCAACTCCGGGGTGAGGATGATGTGGGTGGTGAGGCGGCGCTCCAGTTACAGGTACTGAGGGCGGTGGCCCTCCTGCACCGGCCGGGGGAATACCAAGTCGTTCTAGTCGTTCACGTTCTAACTGTGAAAGTGACGCAGGCCCGTGGCCTGGAGGATATAATCCAAATTGGACCGGTATTGCACCTTGAGGTGGTGGAGGTGGCATTCCATACCTTCTATGCATCTCCAACCAATGAGGGTCCAACGCCCGCGGGCCAACATTGTTTTTAAGTAATTCTTCTTTTAATCTATCATTCAATTCCCGTTCCCTAAGTTCTCTTATCTCCCTATCTCGCTTTTCTCTTTCCAAATGCTCCAACTCAAGACGTTCACGCGCTCCCGCTGCGCCATACATCGAACTCAATTGATATTGAAGCATTGGATCCATGCAATGCCGTGGTAGATTGCCTGGACTAAAACCAGCATGTGGTCTCGCATACTCTGAGAGTTGACGTAAAGCAGGTGTATCAGGGTAGCCGGGTGGTCGTGGAAATCTATCATAAGGAGATGTAATCGTTTCTATAGCACCTCTAGAAGGCGGCTTTGTCTCAGGTTTCTCTGGTGTGGCTATTTTCCTGTGAGCCTGTTGAGCTATCTTTTCTCTCTCTTCTCTATCTCGTTCAGCTTGTTTTCTCAGTCTTTCCTCCCTTTTACGGGCCAGCTTCGATTCTGGTACCGGTTTGAAAATTAAATCAGTTCTGGTACAAGAATTATAATCTCCTCGATTCCAATGTCTCAAAAATATTGCAGATTGTGACCGGTGGCATTCAGTATCTTCGATTTTCGGTTCCGGACTAGGTCCATGTGGTATGTGCGCTGGGCTTGGTATCTCTTCTTCTTCGGGCTGCGACTGAGTTTCTAATTTTAGTTCGGGATTTTCTTCAGGTATTGGTCTTGGAGGGCCACGTAAATGTGGATGACCATGCTGTAGTTGATGCGGTGATCCGGATCTTGGATGTGTCGGTTGTAATCCTGCAGCAGCTTGTGCGTGTAGTCGAAGACTTTCTATTGAACTTGGTCCCGGTCCAGGAGGTAATCCTAAGCCCATCGGATGTCCCATTGGGGGAGGTTGGATCATTAGATGACTTGGGTTGCCAGCAAGCATTTTGGGATGATGCCTTAAGAGCATAGAATCAGCTGGCGATAGCCTCTCTGGATGATGAGCTAAATGGTGCGAATGGTGATGCGTATGGTTATTTGTTACATTAACACTTGAAGATGAACTTGTTGTCTGTGATACACTGGCTGACAAATGATGTGGAGAACTTGAATGCGAACTTGATTTCTGCTGCGTATTAATTTTGTGTTGAATAGACTGAGACGAACTGCTTGAGGTAGAATGGGAAATGGATAGAGTATGATTGGTGCCACCCCCAACATGGCTTGGCTGTTTTTCTGTACTTGTATGAACAGCACTATGATGACTTGTAGAATGATGGTGAGTCATCGTTGTTTCATGCAATTGATGCCTTTCAGTTGTAGCATTTGGGTTTCTTGGGTCATCGGAGCTTTCAGAAATTTCTCTTAAAGACCGTGTTGTTACCGAAGAACTTGTACTATGATGTGAACTGAGCATTGTAGTCGATTCTATAGTCGATGGTTTCACTGGATCATGTCTTCCTGGAGTACTAGACGAAGGATGCATAGGAGGTATTGGATGAGGCTGTGGTAAAGGACCGTAAGGATATGGGTAAGGCATTGAGTATCCAGGATGGGGATGAGGATAGTACGGATGCATGGCATGGGCTGCGGCCGCAGCAGACAACTGAAATATTGAAGGATGTAACAGGGGATGATGAGGATGATGAAGATGAGAAGCAAACGGATGTGGTGGAGGTGGTCCAGGTTGTTGACCTGAATGCATAACTGGACCGGGTATTGTAGCGGGTATAGAGAGAGGAGTAGGATTCATTAGATTTAAAGCTGAATGTGACACTGGGGTATTAGGTTGAACTGGTGATGCAGATATTTGTCTGGGTTGTGAAGGACTAGTTAAATGCCTCGAAAATGGTGAGGTGGTAGTAGAAGGATGAGGACCATGTCCAGGAGTCCCATTGTGACTTGGTTGACTTTTAATGGGAGTAGGTGTGTGAGGGCTTTTTACAGGAGGGATCGCACTAATTGAATCTACACTACTATTTTGACTTAATGACACAGGTGTTATGTGAGGCTGATGTAAGAAATCGGGTTCTTTCTTAATACTTTCTATTCGAGGTCCGAGGAATGCACTTGGCATATTTGTATTTTCATTGGTTGGTTGACTTGGTGGTCTACTATTATTTTCGACACTAGATATAGACTCTCTGTCCCTTTCAGAACTTAAATGCTGTGCAATTGCACTTCCAATTGGATATCCTGGGACCTTTACTTCTTTTAAAGATTGTAAAGGATCTGTAACATTTTGTGTTGATAAATTTGCTGGCATATTGTCTGGAACTTCTTGTTTAATTTTAAGATCCTGTGGCATTGATGTATCGCTTTGATTAGATTGTGGTGCAATTAAATTGCTTGCTGGATGATTATGAGGTGGAGGTACTTGCTGTATCAAAGGAGGAATAGAACCAGGTTTATCAAGTCCTGGATGAGTAGAATGGCCTGGGTGGCCAGGATGGCCAGGATGACCTGGATGGGCTGGATGGGCTGGATGAGCAGGATGGCCAGGGTGACCATATAATGAAGTTGGCAAAAATCCATAAGGTCCAACATTTGAACCACTTCCCACAGATATAAGTGGTCCTGGTGGTAATAAACCAGCAATGGATGGTTGGCTAAGTGGTGGTGGAGGCATACTTTGCCCAGATACTGGAGTAGAAGGAGCTTCTGTTGACCTTACGCCAAGATTCTCTGGCCGTATTGGAGCCGGGAAAATTGGTGTTCTTATGCTAGAGGTTTGATTCTCATGCTTCAGTCCGGACTGTGTTTTTAGATCTGTTGGTTGTTTATCCTCAATTTCAGTTTCTTGAGATTTCATTTCCTGAGAATTAGCTGGTGAAACAGGTTCAGTATTTGTTGCAGTAGGATGTTCCATGTGCGGTGGAGATGCTCCACGAGCATTAGTAGGTGAAGGACTTATCCTTTGAAGACTGTCTAATCTTGGTGCAGTAGGTGAGTCAACCTTGCCTGCAGTTGATATGGTGGCTGTGAAGATTTCAGGAGTATTTTGACCTTTCATTTCACTTGCGTCATCTCTTGGTTCTAATTTTATCACTGTTTTTAACGGATTCATATGTGGAGCATGTTTATTAGGGTCACTAACAAAGTTCATATTAGCTGGATATGAAAATGGTGATATTCCACTACTATAATCTTTTGCATTTCTGATAATTGAATTTTCCTTTGTAATATTCACTGGGTTAAATATAGTATTTGGTACACCTTCAATTTTTATGCCATGTGTCAGTTTAGGGTTATAAATATGGCTGTCTTTTACAAAGAAGTTTGTCTCTAAATTTAGTGGTTTATTCGGTTGATTCAATGGATGTCCAGTAAAATTATGGGAAAGAGGATCTTTGGGGTAATCTTCTTTCTGTAAATTGATAGTTTGTTCTTCAGGATCTATCTCTTCTTTAATTTTGATTTTATCCATAACGTCACTAGACATAGGAGTGATCTTCGGAATAATGAGCTCCGTTTTGGGAAACAATGCAAGCGGCCTAGGTTCCATGTTTTCAGGTGTTTTGGGTATATTTGTATCAGTTTTCAGATCTAATACGGTCCTTTCATCTTTTTCTGGCATAACCTTAAATACAGGAGGTAAGGGATCTTTCTCTATTTTGATAGAAGGCTCAATATTTTCGGTTTTTACTTGGGGCTCTACAGGTTTTGGCTGTTCTGTGTCCGGTTCCTTACTCTGCTCTGTATTTTCTTTATCAGTCTTATTGAAGCTAAAATCACATGCTTCTTGTTCTGGTTCTACAGTTTCAGTGTCATCCATAGCTGGAAAACTATCATTTGTAAGACTTTCTGAAGGGCTTTCAGGAGGATTATCAGCTCTTTTCTTTTTCATTTGTACATCACCATCCATAATTCCTTCTATCTTTCCATCATCAGGTAAACGCTTTTTAACTTTTGACACATCCACTTTACCATTAGCCACTTTCTTCTTGGGATCTTTATTAACTGGTGATGATAACACCTTCTCGGTGGTATTATTATTGGTACTTTGTGTGCTTGGTTTGATAGGTTTCTTAGTTTTAGAGTCATTATCACTTTCATCTTGGCCCTTTTTCCCATTTGGTGTAGTTTGTTCTTTAGATTTATTTCTTGTTCTCATTCTACTTGGAGAATCATCTGGATTGTCCCCTGTTCTATTAGGGTCTGCTTTTGCAAGGTCACCGGCATCTCTAGAATCACTATCTTCTTCAGAATTTTCATCTTCTGTAACAGAACTCATCTCTCCAGCTTCTTTAGGATTAGGTGAGGGTCTAGAACCATTTGTCTCAGGCACTGTTGGAGTTGCTTCTGGAGTCTGCTCCTTAGGAGTTCCCGCACGAGAATTCCTAGTGTTACGTACACGTCTTAATGATGCTTGCCTACGCCTCCTATGGGGCCTGTTACTACTAGCACCAGGAGTCTTTTTCCATAAATAATAAAACTCAACTAGCTCTGCAGTATCTTTATGAGGAAGTAAGTCTTTTCTAATTTTAAAGAAATTCTTACCAAATTGACGGATACCTTTGACAAATCTTTTTGTCTCTTCTTCTGACCACTTTTTCTCAATTCCTTTGGGCACTGGACACTTAACCAAAGCTTGTAGAGCACGTCCAGGGTCATAGCCAGAGTCATGAAGAACGTCCAATGCATTTATTGTGGTGTCATCACGACTAGCTGCAACGCAGCCATCATCAGGGGATCCACCATCACACATTCCTGCAAATGCTGCCATAGAACGTGCTGCTCGAAGGTACATTACAAGATCTCTATCAGTAGCTTGTGCTGGTAGCCACCGGAGCTCTTCACCCCCTGGACATGCTTCTTCTGGTCCTAGGGGGCCGTTTGTTCGCATATCAGGTAAACACGCGTA
>DWJZ01007471.1:0-12080 GCA_018249125.1 Asbolis capucinus
GACCTGGGTGGGAATCGAAACCACGACCTTCGGTGTAGCAGTCAGGTTCACTAACCACTAGACCAACCGGCCTGTCACCTAATCAATTATTGTCTTTTTTGTGAATGTTTTTCAATTAATTTTGATAAAGATTACCTATAAATAAATAATTTATATGGTTTGCTGAGTCAGCCAGTATCTTTATATTCTTCTTAATTTTGTTCAACAGAAAGACAACGACGCAGACAAGTTTGAGTAAAGACTTATCTTTCACCGGAATTCAAATGGGAATAACATCGACGACGGGTAATAAGGGCGTAACTCTTCACAGTAATGCTTAAAGTTACGCCCTTCATTCGAATTCCAATATTAATCAGTTATATTGTTTTAATAACAGCCTGCTTATTAAAAGCCAAACAAGATTAAAATATTTTAAAATACAAGTTATAGAATACAAAGAAATACATAAAAAATCGTAACTGTATTGTTAACCGTTGAGGAGTTGCCTTGTCTGGAGCCAATTCTGAACGTAGTATCAGGTCATGCTTATCATAAAAATGCATGGTTATCAGGACAGAAGGATTATGCAAAATTTCAGCTCCTTAGTGTAAAACGAAAAGGACTAATTAAGCTTGCAAGATTTCATCCGTTGATGGCCCACTACTGAGCATGGGTCTATCATATTGACGAGGCCTAGAGCAAGGCTGCTTAACCCCAGACCTGCGGGCCATAATGTGGCGTACGGATTTTTAATGGCCCGGGCAAGTATGTTTTAGACCTTTTATATTATGCAAGTCCTGAGAGTAATTAACTAGGAATTAGAGGCCCACAGTGAATTTGTCATCCTTCAAATTGGCCCGACTGTAAAAAAGGTTGAGCATCCCTGGACTAGATACCACCACTGCTCTAATTCAGGTTAGTGACCAATCCAAGCGTTGGATTTTAATACTAACCGAAAACCTCCGATATGACTTAACGAAAGACGGAAGAGCTCATAAAATTTACAAGAAGCGAATACTGATATATAAAATATTACTTTACCTAACAGTTCCCTGGCCACAAAAAACAACCCCAAGTACATAAAATAACGTTTTTACCGCAATCTGGCAAAAAATACAAGCAGATTAAAGACGTGTGAATTTCCCAATAAGCCCATGCCATATAACACCGGGCCATCCAAAAAAAGGACACACGTAACCACAGAGCGGAAATATACCAAAACAAAATAAGCCTACGGAAATTATACATATTCAGGGGAATATGAGCCCTTTGTTGTCCGTAATAGGGTACAGATCCGGTTGTTGGTTGATCGTTCAGGAATCATTGGAGAGTCAATGATGCTAGCTTGTTTATCACTCCCCCGTCACGTGGCGGTTTCGGGTTACTAAATATTGTTCTGTTGCTCGAAATAACTTTCGTGTGCCAACCCTAACCCTTCGACTTTTTAAATATACCATGATAATATGACGTATTTTAGCCTCTTTGAAATTTTGTTTCCACTTTTTAATCTTATATTATTACATTTATTTCCTTATTATTGTCCTCAGTAGGACTAAGCAGGCCTCCTGGCCTAGGGCATACTTTACACCAGTGTTTCCCAAAGTGGTGGTAAGGCCTCAGGGACCTACGGAGACTCGACGTTAACTTAAAAAAAAAGCAATTTATCTTGAAATGTCTATTAAAATTAGTGCGAGTATCTACCGGGTTGTTTTTGAGTTATATTTTATTGGTTGTCTAAACAAAATATTGTAATAATATATCGTGTTTGATGGTACTATCAAACAACGAAAATAGTAATATCTAACGATAACCAGAACGGCTTTCGTACACTCTGAAGCACGGAAGCGAACATGAAAATTTTGCCATTAACGGTCACCCATCCTACCGTACCCGTACTTTTTCCATCGCACTCGAAACAAGACGCCGGGTTATGAACACTTTAATTCAGATCGTATAAAAGACACAAATCTAACGTTTTTCCTTCACAAAAATCTTAATAGCCAAAACTGTTTGTATTGAATCTCCAAGCGAGCGAAGTTCTCAAAGTCCAGCCTATCCATAAACATTGTCGTTTAACTATTATAACGACACGACATAAATATCCTAAAGTATCATATAAACAGTTAATATGAATTATATTACAATTGGGAGTCGACAGAACATAAAAAAGTTGTCACATAAAATAGTTTTGATGTCACTGAACTACAACTATAAGCGTGAAATATTTTGGATTGTAGTAACATTACAGTACCGAACATATTTTATATAAGCTGACTTACTTCATTCGCTTTTATAAACATCGTAGCAACACCGTTCACTGGGCTCCACTCACAATAAGGGGTACAGATAGTCCACCTGGCCAAGTGTGGATTAATGGAGTTCACCTTCGAGAAATTTATGGAGAACTCTCAGTGCAGGTTTCTTCACGATGTTTTCCTTCACCGTAGCAAGTGATATGAACTTCTGATATGCACGTAATTGTGAAATTAGAGGTCGTAGGATTTCAAACCTAAACCTCCCGTTAGAGATACCAATTTTAAAACCTAGGCTTATTACTGCTTAAACAAAGTGAGTAAAGAAAATCATATGAGAACGTACGTTGGTACATAATATGTCAATATATTGTATCGTTTATAAAGCCGATGTTATATAGGTATTGTCTATCTAGATTTTAGATATTATTAACAACTGGTTTTTAATATTTTTTTCGTTATAATGTTATAATTAATGCAGGTACGTTATTTTGTTAAGTTTAAACCTTCGTTAAGTGAACTAATGGTGCCTGAGATTAAATAAATAGAAATAAATTTTCATTTTATTTTATATACAGATTATATTATTCTTAGTAATATTATATACAATTTTATATACAGATTATATATTCTTAGTAATATTATAAATATTATTATAAAGTAATATTGTAAATATTTGTATGAATTTAAAAAATATAGGAATGAAATTTGGTCTACAGATAAATTAGGATAAATGTAGATTGCTCCGTAGTGCCATCTAGGGGACGTACGCCAAACTACTCTATATCATTTATTAAACATCACACTTTGCATTACAAATAAGCTAACCCTGCCAAAACTCAATATATTAAACTCAAAAATGTATGAGTACAACCACCCCATACTGTAATAATAGAATATTCAATATTTTTGAAGCATTGCATCTCCCGAGCTGAATTCATTAACTCACATCTCAAAAACAAATATTGTAACTTAGACGAACGTTACACGAAAATATGTGTAACTTTTCTGTAAGAAACTTTCACATTATAAATTTTAAAACTTATACATAATTTTTAATCTGTTAGTTACATGACAATTTTAAACGTATAGACGGTTAAGAGCGTTATTGCTGTAACAGCAAAATTTAAAATTATCAACACACCTAAAATACAAAAAGAGATTTAAAAATAAATAAAACAAAAATAATTTATTTCGACCACCATAGGATCATATGTTAGTAAATACACAAATACACCTAAAGTTAGTAATAAAACTTACACCTACCCGCCACCCCCCTGACAGGCCCGATTTGTCAGTACATGAACTAGTTCATGTACAGTGTACATGTACAATGTACATGAACTAGTTCATGTACTGACGGTCAAACCTACCAGCAAATGCTTTTAGCGCCCTCAACCTGCGCTCCAGGGATGTACACCGCCTGCGCATAGCTGTATAAAAACAATGTACATGCGCATCGGCAAACATACCCGAGGCGCTGCAGAAGCGAGGCAGTCCCATCAGCATCCTGAACGCATTGTTATATTAGACTCGCAGAGCAGTGTATTGTTTTTGCGTGTATTTGATCTACAGGCTGCTCGTGTAGAAGGATGTACAATAAGTGCTAAAGAGAGTAATCTTGACTGGGACACTACAAGCAAACCTTCGTGCGATCGTGCGACCCTAACAGACAATGCCCTGCGTTTAAAACAGCTCAATGTTATGGTATAATCTGATAATTTATAAAATTTTGTACAGGTCTTTAAGGCCATGAACGATTTTTTTTTCTAAATTTGCTATTTTTTTCTACTAAAGGGTGCGTATCTGTGCGTTATTTCATAATTGCAACCCTAAGCTGTCCCACTGTTGGGCTCCGGTCTCTATTCATAATGTGAGGGGTACAGGCCGCAGTCCACCACGCTGGCCAAGTATGGCATGGTAAATCGCCTTTGTTTGCGAAGCATTCTTACCAGGTTTCCTCACAATTTTTTCCTTTGCCGAAACAAGTGATAGTCAACTTCACATACGCACACAACTTTAAAAATTTGTTAGGATTCGAACCCAGGACCTCTCGTTCGAGAGACTGTTAGAATCATAAAATAAATAAACATTTAATGTAAAATATTTTAGTTGTATAAAATCATAGACACGACTAAAGTCTTTACAAGTATTGTAAACTCAATTAAATACTATCTAAATGCCGTGCCGAAATATTAACAATAATTTACCTCTACAAACTCTAATTTAATTATTCTAAGTATAGTTGTTTTACTGATACGAGTCCATCATGTGGGAATGACATAGATGGCACCACTTTGTAAGTGGGAGAAGGACTAGTTCACTGTCAAAATGGCGGGTACCCGCCGGTCATAACAAAGACGTGAAGTGTGCGTTTTATAATTTATAATACGTCTCCTTATACAAGATTCAAACCGTTAGTCACTGTTTCTAATAGTTATAATTAAAATATTTAACAGTAACAATATCTTTGACAAATTAATTTACTTAAAACTAGTCACACTTGCGCTGCAGGACGAGATCACCACAAACAACGTCCGTCCGTCTGGAACAAACACTTATCGATGTTTGTCTTCATCAGTCTAGGCGATTGGAGGCTACCTAATTTATGAGTTTGGCTATGATAGCCTAGTAACGTAACTGGAATAAGTTGACCGCGTCGGTGAGAATTTTTTTTTTTCGAAGTTGATTTTATGAAAAAAAACTATTTTTTTATGTTTTAAGCAGGCAAACGAGCAGTCGGGTTACGTGATGGAAAGTGGTCACCGCCACCCATGGACATTAATAACACCAGACTGACATGTTAGGAACGCGTTGCCTGCCTAGAAGGAAGTAATACATAGAACTGCATACGTGAGGAACAAAAAGAAACAAGGGAAGCTGTACATTCCTAAAACAATTGTGATCAATAACGATAGTAATTGACCCCAGACACAACATACCACTTCAGTACGGGAGATAGAAGAAGAATGGGGAGGAGAATCGGTGAAGAACGGGGAGAGAAAGGAGAACTGGCTCTCAAGCCCCCAGCCTGAACACGACGAATCGTTTTGCGGCTGATTCAAGTTAGAAGGTGGTAGCCAGCCTATAATAATCCTTCCGTGGAGCCCTACCACCCCAGCTGACGAGAGTCGACCCAGGTTGATGGTGAAAATGTGCGGCAGGTGGTAACAATAATAGGTAAAAAAAAATTTTTTTTTTGTTTTTTTTTTATTTTTTTTTCACACGAGCGGTCACCACCACGCCCGTTGTTGCTTAATTTTTTCGATCGCTTGCAATCTAAACAAGCCGCCCGCTATGAACGCTTTCATGAGCCCAGCCATACAATTTTAATTACATTTGCTACAGCATTTTCCTTACACACCCCGTCGACATGAGGACCTTACAAAAAACGTACATCCGCAACAGAGCGACACACGCCACATGTCACTGTCACGTGAGAGGCACTCACCCAGTCTACGTCTCGTCTCCACAAAATGTTTCTTTTTCGTGTTCAGACAAAAAACGTTTTGTCGGTACGATCTGGTGGGATAAAATGTGTTCGTAATTCAAAATATGAGTTATCGGATAAAGATTTAGGGATAAGTTGAGCAAGGTTGCAAATAAAGTTTGCAAAAAAATGCCTAATTTAGGTTCAAATACGAGGCATATGTGAGTTTCTCTTATAATATTAACTCGATGAATAAATAGTTTTAGTTTAATTAATATATTTCGATTTTTTTTTGTATAACCAACTCTTTAGCTGATCGAGCTATTAAGCTAAGCTCGAGATTTAATGAATTACAAAAATCACCTTAAAGTTAATTATTTCGCAAATTGATTCCTAAATTCAAAACTGGTGATTTCAAATTATCTACCCAAGAATACCCCATACGAAGGTGTAGAAGAGAAAAAAAAATTCTCACTTTACCAGTATTTACATTGCAAATTATGATGTCAGATTAAAAAATACTACAATTATGATACTGAAGAGATTGATTGTTTGTCAAACAAGAAGAACAAGAAGAGATTGTTTGTTTGTCAAACAACAAGAAGTAGAAGAGATTGTTTGTTTGTCAAACAAGAAGAAGAAGAAGAGATTGTCAAACAAGAAGAAGAAGAGATTGTCAAACAAGAAGAGGAAGAAGAGATTGTTTGTTTGTCAAACAAGAAGAAGAAGAAGAGATTGTCAAACAAGAAGAGGAAGAAGAGATTGTTTGTTTGTCAAACAAGAAGAAGAAGAAGATATTGTTTGTTTGTCAAACAAGAAGAAGAAGAAGATATTGTCAAACAAGACGAGGAAGAAGAGATTGTTTGTTTGTCAAACAAGAAGAAGAACAGATAGTTTGTTTGTCAAACAAGAATAAGAAGAAGAGATTGTTTGTTTGTTTGTTGGGTTATTTATTTATTTATTGTTTTTTTTTTCGTGTTATCAATATCACACTACGTCCAATAGGAGCTGAGAAATTTTAATTTGTTGGGGGTGAAACCCTAGAGCACATCTAGTTCGTTATAAAATGGATAGAGTTCCATAATAATAAAATAAGCATTTAAATTCAAGAAAAATATCTCTCTATGAAAACCCCTTATACAGTACTCGCGTGAGAAAAACGTCTCTAGAACACGAGTGGTGCTCGTTTATGGTACTTAAACGATTTGAGAGACGTTTTGTTTTTTCTTTTTTTTTTTCTTTTTTCTTACCTTCCTTAGAGCCTTTGATCGTGTCTGAGTAACGCAATCAGTTATTTCCGTATTGGATTTTTTTATTAAATGAATGTTGATTTGAAAAATGATTAATGTAGAAAAAAGGTTTTTGATGTCTGCAGATTTATATTTAAAAAAAAAAACTTATTTTTTTTTGTATTTGAGATTTTAGAAAACAGGTTAAGTTCGGGTCGATTCGTTCGTTCATTATGTTTGTGGGAGTTTTATACTAAGAGAATTGGTGCGTGGACATACGGAAAAGACAATACTATATAGATTCCGAATTTACTGAGGAAGCTTATTGCTTTAATAAAAAATAAATACGCTAGTATGAAAGAGAGTTATAGCCATCAATTCCTTCAAATTTGGTTTTAGTTCAAAAACAAATGTCCTTTCAAATAAAGTTACGTCCGTGTACTTAGCAAATACTAGCAGGCCAAAACTACCAGCTGTTTATAATTTCAACTTATGAAAAACAATAAATATCGTTTATGGGACTCTCTCCAAGGCGCTGCCAGCGTGGCCCAACTTCGAATCATGCTACCTTGATCTTCCTTCACAGTTATTTGATATATTACTGTTCTAATTCAGCTACCTTGGACTCCCGCCAACATGAGCTCGACAATACACCGCGCCTTCACCAAGTTTAATATTTGTTCGTGGGGAATATTGAAGTTTGAAAATATTTAGGCAGTTTCTGTTAAACGGCCATAGTTTACACCAATTGTTTGCGTCATCAATAGAGCATTTATGGTGTCCTGGTAACTTTAAGTGCATTGCAGGAAATTATTGAGTTATTTTTGGATATTTTTATGTACATGTTGTGGCCAGAAACAGACTTGATTTAAGGGCCCCAAAAACCAATCATAAAATAATTCATGTGTGTTTGTATGTATGTGTGTAGATGCGTGTGAGTTGTATTAGAAAGATATGAGTAGGATTTATATAAAGGTTGTATGTGAAAGAGAGTAGGAGAATGTTTTTATGTCTGTGTGTGTATACTGATAAAAAGTCTATGTATTTTTAAGTTTGTGAGGATGAATAATGTGCTAGTTTGAACTGCTTTTAAACAAGCATTACTGCACCAATCTGAATGAAATTTTGTATAAAGATAGCCGGTTGGTCTAGTGGTTAGCGAACCTGATTGCTACGCCGAAGGTCGTGGGTTCGATTCCCACCCAAGTCAAACTTTTCTGTGATGATCAGGAATGTTTGTTCTATGTGTAAATTGTAATTTGACAGGCCAGGTGTTCTAGTGGTTAGTGAATCTGACTGCTACACCGAAGGTCGTGGGTTCGATTCCCACCCAGCTAAAATTTTTCTGTGTTGATCAGGAATGTTTGTTCTGTGTGTCTGGGTATATCTATATAAGTATGTATTTAAAAATGTATATGTATGTTTATCAGTTATTTGATCACCATAGTACAAGCCAACGCTTAGTTTGGGATCAGATGGCCGTGTGTGAGTTGTCCAAAGATATTTATTTATATATCATAGTCTAAATTAACACACAGGCTACTTTTTATCAATATATCTAACACGAGGGCAGAAACTGGTGCATTAAAATTAATTGTGAATGATACTTTATAAGGTATAAATTTGTTAAGTTTTATATGTTCCCTTGAATATAGAAACTTGGTTAAGATTTAGTCGAGTTAAACGATCATTAGCAGAGTATGTGGTGTCTGTTTCATATCAATTTATTATCAATTTTAATCCCAAATTCTTGAATATATTAAACATATTACGTTCTTGCTCGGTGGGTAATAAAATAACGCTATCATTATTTATGTTCCTGTAAACGACATTCTGTACCGTATGTCGTTTTTTGCTTCATGCTATGAATATTTGATGTTGGAATGCCTATGGTACAATGTCCGAAAATAGGGGAATAAATTAGAGAAATATATTGTAGTTGAGGCAGGTTTTAGGGGTCTTTTAAAGATAGAATAGTTTAATTCTGGAACATTTTGCAGATTAGCACAGAACTAAATTAAATAAGGTTCATTAAAAATATTTAAAAACACAAGTTTCGATTATAGAAACCTAATACGAAGAATCACTTAGAATTTCATAACGGTTAACCGTGGAGATGTTTTCTTGTCTGGAGCCAATCCTGAACGTATCTGGTCATGATTATCAAAAAATTGCATTGTCATCAGGATGGAAGCTTTATACAAAACTTCAGCTTCGTAGTGTAAGAGGCAGTGGGTCTAATTAAGCTTGCAAAATTTGACCCGACCAAACTAATATACTAATAGACTAATATTCAAACATACACTGCAAGTTACATAATGTAAAAAGAAAGTAGTTTGTATGCAGGAAAGGAAGACAAGAATTTGCTAAAAAACAAAGAAATGATAAATTCATAATACAGTATTAATCATAGGAATACTAAGTAAATATTAATTAACTAATTTATTGATCTTTAGTTCTAATGGGAGATCACTTCATCACTTGCTACGGTGAAGAAAAACATCATGAGGAAACCTCGAGACACGTGCACATGGTGTGGTGTCTTCCCGTTCGTTGCTTTTAAATTAATTTGTTTCAAAATCATTTTTAAATCTTTCCTCCTTCTTATATTAGTATGACTAATATGTAGGCTGATAACTTAGGAGCACTTCACACTAAGAAGGCCTAGAACCTTCACCGTGCTGCACCATGTCGATTGGAGGGGTCAGGGGCCAACACAAGTATCGGAAGATTTCACGCCGCCCGAACGCCTCTGACATGGCTCAACGATTGCTGTAACTATAACACGGGACCGACGGCTTTACTCGCCCTCTGAAGCACGAAAGCCGCCATGAAATTATGGTCACTACCGGCCACTCACCGCTGGGCTATGAACGGTTTAGAATGCCCATACTAGCCCATACATTATTATTTAAAACCTTACCAAATACAATGTACCGCCATTATCTTTGAGCGTAAATGATACGAGCAGGCATCTAAATTTCCGGATACTTTTTGCGGGATGCCCTCAAAACACGATCAGAGTTAAACAACCCGAAAGCGTTCATGGCTGTTACTGTTTTTCCTTATTTAGCAAGTTTCTTGTGTTTTTGTCAAGAGTAGTGAGGCAAGAAAGATATATGCCACTTCCATTTCTCTTACCTGACACTGACCGCAAAAAAAATATTCCCGTCGAAACTAAGTTAGCGAGTTTGATGTAAGAAGTTTGTGTTCCCGTTTCGCAAATAGTGTTGATGGAACTTGTAAGCAAGTTTCTGAGGATATATTTTTGTTTTCGCTTTGTTACTAGTGTTACTACGGTAAGAAAAAGGTTAGGTACAGACATTACAAATTCTAGGTTTTATTTTTGTTTTTCACTGAGTTAAATGCCGACGATTTTTTTGGTTGTAAAAAACATTTTGATACATCCATCCAGGGTTGCCATTAGGCATTCACTTTCTTCCTTCTTCTTCTTTCTTTTGTATCTTCTATTGACATACCTTTGAATAAAGTGAAGAATAAAATAAAAGACAATATTATAAGACAGAGTTCCACCAATCCGCAATAGAAAAGCTTGGTGGACTATGCACCAGTCCTCCGCAGTATCTGTGTTCAGCAGTGAAGACGCCTTGCATTAACTCATCTACTCCTTAGTCAAGTACAACAGTCTACCAAGTTTTCTACTAAAAATCTCCACCCGAAGATATTATATTCTGTACCTTTAAATAAACGCAAAGAAATCTTCCGCTTACCCAAATATAATGGAGGAGGCTTTCCAACAAAAATCTCTTTAAACCCGCGCTCTTTGACCTTTCGGTTTTGTTCCAGTGATCGTTGAACTGTAAAATTCGTCCATCACTGATTTTGCCATTAAGTGCAGTGAAAAATGATTAAATTCCTTGTTAAAATCTTTATTCTTAAGGAACTTTTTAGCACTAAAAACTAATACTGTAACAAAAAATTCATCAGTCATCAAGTGATCAATCGTCTAAGAATTTCTAACAAACCATATTTCCTTGTCAGCCATGGAATTCCATAAAAATCCAGTAGTTGGAATTTGCCATCAGGAACAAGAGGTATTTTTGATCCTTGCTAGTCAGAACTATACCGATGCAAGAACTAATACCTAACAAAAAATAAATATCTTTTGACACCTCACACACGGCCATCTGAACCAAAACTAAGCATTAGCTATTATGCTGATCAGACAACTGATAAACAAACATATTTATATATATATATATATATATATATATTATGTATGTTTATATATATATATATGTATATTATGTATGTTTATATATATATATATAACGAACAAAAGAAAAAACGAATAACTATAAATTCTAACTGATAACCTCCTGCATTTGTAACTCGGTTAAAAATACAGGCCGTGATAGTCCAGTGGTTTGAATGGGAAGTCATTTGCTACGGTGAAGGAAAACATTGTGAGGAAATACTGCTGAGAGTTCCTCATAAAGTTCTCCATGGCTTTCAAAGTCCACCAATCCGCACTTGGCCAGCGTGGACTATGGACTAAGACATTGTGAGAGAAGACCCGAGCCCAGTAGTGGAACAATTATGGGTAGCAATGATGAAGAATACAAACGAGTTGAGAACCTCCGCCTGTTATGAACTCTGTTAAATAACAATCCTATATAATGTTCGAATGAAATACTTGTAAATATCTTACGATACTCACGCAGATTCACTCTGACTTTATACTACGCGTTAGCTTGTATTCTGATTGGACAACTGATAAACATACATATACATTTTTAAATACATCCTACTAATAAAATAAAAAGGGATTTGTTAGGATGGATGGACGTTTGTTACCCTTTCACGCAAAAACTACTGAATGTATCTTAATGAAATTTGGAACAGGGATAGACTACATATGTACATATAATCTAGAATACATCGGCTACCTGTACCCACGTTAGCGAAGCCGCAGGTGAACACTAGTACTTATAAAGATATTTAAATTACACCCAGTCATACAACATATATTCCTGCTCATCGTAGAAAAAAAATCTTGGCGGAAATCAAAACTACGACCCCCAGTTTAGACCCAACCACTAGACCAATGGCCTCAGTCAGATGATCACTAAATAAATAAATAATAAATATCTTTGGACAAATCACACACGGCCATCTGACCCCAAATTAAGCGTTAGCTTGTGCTATGGTGATCAGATAACTGATAAA
>DWJZ01007472.1:0-12078 GCA_018249125.1 Asbolis capucinus
TGGCCAAGTGCGGATTGGCAGACTTCACACACCTTTGAGTTTTGCAAACTCCCCGGCATACAGGTTTCCTCACGATAATTTCCTTCACCGTTATATCGAGTGACATTTGAATGCTTAAAAAGTACATAACTCCAAAAAGTCAAAAGTATAATAATAAATTACAATTAAACTACAAATCAGTTAATACAAAATACTTAAGCCGTTATTATTGTTAGTAAATTAGCGTTAAACTTGTAATTACAAAGTTCTACACGACTAAGGGCCTGTATGCAAATGCACGTCGCACGCCAGTAATGCCAGATATTCGCATTGTCTAGTCCCGGCACACTTATGTTCTGAGAAAACACCAATTAACATTTTTTATTTATTTTCACTTATGTCATTTTATTATTGGCTTTGTAATCGAATTAACTAGAGACTAACAATGTTTATTAAAATATTTAAAAATAATTTAATTGCAGATTAATAGAAATAAATAGTGTGTTGTTAATCGTTAAGGAGTTCCCTTGTCTGGAGCTAATCCTGAACGTATCATCAGGTCATGCTTATCATAAAAATGCATTATCATCAGGGAGGAAGATTTATTCAAAATTTTAGCTTCGTAGTGTAAGAGGAAGTGGGTGTAATTAAGCTTGCAAGATATGACTTGAACACTTAACAAACAAATATATTTGAAGAGGTGAGAGATTAGTCGGTAAAGCCGACTATCCGGCTATAGTATATAAAAATCTTAAGTTTTATTAAAATAAAATGTATTTTGTCTTATACATTTTGAAAGAATAGTTGCCCCCTTCACAACCGACTAATCAACTAGGCGGCAAAAAAACTCAAAAAAAGCTCTTCACGTCATTTGGAATCTTGCTTGCATTTTCGAAGCCATGAACTTAAAAACAAAACAACCTTAACAACTTGCAATAACATATTAGATTAAGGATTAAGTTTTAGGTATATTAATTTCACATATTAGATGAAATATTATGTACGTACCAGCTTCTGCCTGCGGCTTTGCTCGCATTGTAGGTACATTGAAAAAAAGTAGCTTATGTGTTATTCGTGAGTATAATCGATCTCTATAGCAAATTGCATCTAGATCGGTTCAGTAGTTTTTGCGTGAAGGAGTAACAAACATTCTTTCTTCTTCCATCCTTTGCCTCCTCTTCTCTCCCTTCGCATTTAATATACTAGTAACACTAGGATCCACCCGCGACTTCGCCCGGGTTGATAAAAGGCAGCCATAAAAGCACGTCCGCAAAAGCAATCTGTGGCTCCGTTTTAACGTGGAAAACAGACAGACAAACACACACACTTTTACATTTATAATATTAGTATGGATGCAAAACCACCTAAATGGTTCACAAAACGGCTTTACAAACAAACAGTACAGGAGCCGATGTCTCGATTCTTTATTTAAATTTTATTCCATGAATAACAAGAAAGGCTTGTTGTTGAATAGTTGAATAAAAATAACTTCGATTAATACACTTTTCTGATATATGGGTGCCGATTTCTATGCCTTCGATATATCCACTAGAATAATAGAACGGGCTCAAATGTAAAATTACTTGAAACAGTTAATTCTTTCCACTTGACTTCGCTCGCTTCGCTTTAATATAGCCAAGGGCCGTAGACCATGAAATAGACGTATCTATACTTAATACATGAGCAAAAACTTTGCAAATCGTTTTAGGTCTAAGGTCTAAGAAATTTGCCACAGTTAGTTTTTAGAGGGAAGGGCTGAAGAAAACTGATATTTCATATAAAATGCATTAGAAATATTTTAAATTACAAAAACACATTACATACATACCATGATTTTTGACACACTTTTGTTTGACAATTTCAATACTGACAAAATTTTATATTGACTTTATTTATATACTAGGTACGTAGGTATAAAAAAATAAACCGTAACATAATTACTTGTAAATTTAAAATTCTAGTTGAGCAAGTGTATAAATCTTATATTACATATCTTATATTACATATATTATATCTAGTGTCCGTCCGCGGACTTGCCCGCGTGATATGTTATTGACGGCTTAATTTTCACGAACTGTGCACCAATTCTCTACATCTTTTTTGTTCAGTTCCTCGTTCTAAAAAAAATAAGATTGCTAACATTATTTACATGACTTATAAACCTGGATGAATGCATGACTCCAATTAATACTCCCGGGATATGATTTCATGTTATTTTTTATTGGGAAACTCACATTAAACTCAGGAACGCAATATATGCACTACACAGAGTGAAAGGGAGATTAGTGAACCCCTAGTAGTAGCAGTCCCTAGTAGCTAAACCTGCTACTTCGTACGCGCAGGAGTTTTATCAGAGTAACTCCCGATCCCGCGGGATTTCCGGGATAAAAACTATTCTATATGGTAATCCATGTTACACTCTGTGTGTGCCATATTTCATGAAAATCGGTGCGGCAGTTTATGCGTGAGGGAGTAACAAATAAACATACAAACTTTCGCATTTATAATATTAGTAGGATATATATCAATACAGATTTAAGTGCACATAATTAACCTATGACAATATAGTTTACGTCAGTAATTAACACGTAATTATGGAGCTGAAATCAGTTACGTCACATCACCAAGCTTTGGGACTAATTAGGGACTTGACATGATTTTTAGAATTGTTTGTGTCCTTTGAGCAAACTAATCTCAGAATCAACTGATCGGATCTCATGTTATTTTTACATTATGTATGTTTTGTATTACAATTGGGCCATAATAAAAAAAACTAGATATTCTGTCTGCGGTCTTGCGGTCAACCGTAACTCAATTAAAAAATAAATTGTCATTGACAGTTGTGGACATTCGTTGGCATAATTATAACTGAATATTACTACTTAAATGCAATACTTATTGGCGGACAAGTTGCCGGTGCCGTCGATAGGTTAGAAGATAACTTTAAATCTGTACTCTCAAACTCAATTGTCACAAAATGTCATGTCTAATTGTCAAGTGTTGCCACAGTCAAATTCCAAACTCCAACAATAGTATTGAAATGGTGGTGAGTGTAATGTTTTTATGAAGTATTTAATTTATTTCCAATGTTTTTTTTAATATAAATTAGTAGCTTTGTACACTTTTTCGACATGGACACTTTAACTGTGTTTAATTTCATAGTTGTCTGTCCGTATATTCGATAAAAGTGGTAAAATGTTTTTGCTTTATCTATGTAAAGATTTTTTAATATAAATATTTTTCGTTCAGTTCGAATCGTTTCAGCCCGTTAAAAATTAAAGGCCACTCAGTGACAAATTGCCAAAATTAAAGTAAGCTTAAATGGGTATTCTACTGATGTGTTTCCATACATTGTACTGCCAGCTCAAATTTATCAGCGCCGAGGATCCAGCAGCTCTGAATAATGTTCCCAGTTAGTCTTACTCTGGTATTTGTTGCAGAATATTGATTTGGTGTTCCAAAGAGTGTTTATGTTAACTATACTAGGTGTACGAAGAATAAAGAAGAGGATAGAAGAAGAAAGAAAGTTAAATATAAAAAACAAAGGATAAACTGTCTTACATTTATTTTTGTTTTTATATATGTTTGTTCTCAAAATATTAACAAAAATATATGAACAAAATTAGAATAAAATGTAGATAGATAGATTGATAACTCTTTATTGTACACCAATAAAAAGATAACAGTACAGAAACACGTATAGATAAAGAACAAAAGGCGGTCTTATCGGTTAAACAGCAATTTCTTCCAGACAACGTTTTGATGAGGAGTAAGTATCGTATATTTAAGGAGTAAGTAAAAGATATTAATAAACTAATTAAAATAAATTTACAAGGGTAGGCCCTTCGGCTGCAGTACCCAAGATGCTGGCAGCGTTTCTTCTCTGAATAGCATAAGTTATACGTGGTATTAAAAAGCTGCCAGCTCTGGGGTCATTTCTACTTTTTTAAGAATCAAATAATAAAACAATAAAAATAAAATGAAGCCTATTTCCAACGCAACGCCGGTCTTGAACAAGATTTCTTTTTATATGTATTTTTAAGTACGTCATTTCGTAATACGCCGCTAATATGTATATTTGAATTCATTCTAAAATTTTGGTAGTACGAGGCAAAAATGATCTGGAGAATAGGACCATAGCTTCTCCACGAGTCCATTCGATATGGATGAAACTTCAATCTTCTGCGTGTGATGCGATGATGGCGTGTGATGGAGTGAAATAGGCACCAGGTCGAATAATTCTTCGGAACACTTACCGTAAGACTGATAGAACCTACAGATATAAATGATGTCGCTTCTTAAGCGAGGCACTGAGTGAAATATAATTTACTAGCTGACACGGCAGACGTCTGCTACATAAATGACAAAAAAATACAAAATTTAAGAATTCTAGTATTTGTAATCACGAAGTTTCATACAAAATTATCCCCAAAAAAACCTCTTGGAGGTCGAACTTCACAAAATCCCGTCTTGGTAAGCATTTAGGTCCTAAAAAGAACCCCCACGCAAAATTTGCTAGCACGTCCAAAGTCCTAGCACGTGTCATTTTTAAGATTTCGTGACGAGTGAGTGATCTTTGTACACATAATTATGTAGATTAAAAACTGTCCTCGGTCGCTTCAAAAGAAACAGTTACCAGAAAAAAGTAGTTATTGTGACATAACTGTAATAGACATATGGTATTCAGGATTTATTTGTATATATTGATGTCCTATATAAAACTGTAGAACATCACTTTGCCCTATTGTCAATAATTTCCGCAGCGTATGCGATATAGCCCTGCGGCTGGTTTCGATTGTAGCCGGTTGGAAAAAGTTAAACAACAGATGGCGCGGTCGGTAGGAGCATGGGTGACAGCTATTAGCAAAATTTTCACGAGCGCTTCCGTGCTTCGAAGGGCTCGTAAAGCCGTCAGTCCCGGTTGTTATCGTTAGATACCAATCGTTAAGCAATGTCGGAGGCCTACGGGCGGCTTAAAAACTTCGGACACATGGGTTGGCTAGAAATCACTCCACCAATCCGCATCGGAACAGCGTGGTGGAGTATGCTCTAGGCCTCCTCAGTATGGGGGAGACCCGTGCTCAGTACTGGGCCGTCGATGGGTTGAAGCCATGTGGAATAAGGATTTTTTTCACACGTTGCATTATATTATCGAAATTTTCATACGGACCCTTAAAGTTTTTTTTAATATTTTTTTAATATATCAGGGATAATGTAGGATTCTAATGGTGAAAGATCGGCCTAGTAATTTCTTTCAAATCGGCCTAGTAATTTCGGAGCCTGCTCTCCCCAAACAAACAAACACGAAATCATATCTTTGTACTATATAATATTAGCATAGATTATGTCAACAAAGATTTAAAACAAAATGTAAGGAAATATTTCTAAGATTTTACTCCCTACACGAAAAACGATGTACCGACTAACCATGCGAAATAAGATACGACAATTTTACGACAACCTCTTAACTCCAGGACTTTAGTACGTAATAGATACCTGTTTTTTCAATACGATCCGACAAAGATTTACGCACAAACAGATATACTATGAAACCCAGGAACGAATAAGTCAATGACAGTACAAACAGTCGGTACCAGACCATAGAATGGGCCCGCAGTACATAAATGTACACTCACATGCATAATTCAGGTAACTTTTACAACAATACAAATTTATTGTGGTAGTTTTATCTCGAATTTATGAGTTGATACTAAATATTAGTGCCACGATGTTTCTGAATGTTCTTTGTATTACGAAATTTATTGTGCTTTCGTATGTAAATATACGAGTATGTAGAGATGTTTCTCACCTGCAGATTATCACAAACGGTTCCGGTAAAATAAAGAAGTGTTTTGTAAAATATAGATTTATCGTCATAATCTGTAGTAATAATAAAACTGTAACAGGGTCAATTCTCTATATTATTATTTTTTTTAAATTTTAACGCAGGGTGGCTTTGTTATCGATATACAGACCTAAAAATTTTTTTTTGGATTTGTTGTCTGTCTGTTCGAGCTTCACGCAAAAACCGTTGGACAGATTTAGATGAAATCTTGCATAATCAAAGTTGAAAACTCGAGAATAGTTATAGGATAGGTTTTATCCCAGGAGATGGAGTTGTTCCCGCAGGATAACAGGTTAAAATTTGTTTGACAACTCCGAAACCACAGGGCCAATTAAGATGAAATTTTGCATGTTTATAGCTTATGTAAGGGAAATGGTTATAGGATACTTTTTATCTTAGAAAACCTTTTTTTCCCGTGGGATTATGGGTGAAAATAAATATGTTAACTCTGAAACCACTAGATTACAGGTTAAAATTTGTTTAACAACTCCGAAACCACAGGACCAATTAAGATGAAATTTTGCATGTTTATAGCTCATGTATGGGAAATGGTTATAGAATACTTTTTATCTTAGAAAACCCTTTTTTCCCGTGGGATTACGGGTGAAAATAAATATGTAAACTCTGAAACCACTAGATTACTTTTCTTTCGAAGTGAATCGAAGGCAATTTCTAGTTAAATATAAAGAAGTGTTTTGTAAAATTAAGATTTATGGTCACATTAAAATATATGTCTCACCTCAAATCGTTCCAGACGTTTTCGGTAAAATAAAGAAGTGATTAGTGAAATATAGAGTGCAGTGATAACAAAATTATAATAATTAATTCTGTACGCTTGTACTATTTTCTCAAATAAATAAACAATAAATTTTTTTCCTTTTTGTAATACATACAAATATGTATATATAATTGAAGTCTATTTGTTTCTTACGACTATTCTCAGGAGCAGCTGAATCGATTTTGACGGAACTTTCACTGGCAGATAGTTATTGTAATAAGTAATGAGTAAGGATACCTTTATTTTAGATCTATAAAATATAAGTTATTGTAAAATCTGCGAATTGGGCAATGACTTTGGTAGAACTTAGTATAGACAAGATCTCCAAGACGGATGGGAAACTGGTTTCAAAAATAGTTGTTTAAGTTAATTGGGACACTTAGTGAACGTAACAGCTGGGAATAGTTCATATCGTTTTTTTACTTAGATTAAAATTCGCTGCTGTACCAGATGCAGGTGTTTATAAGTAAGTATGGGATTCCTTTTTTATTTAGTTTGTACGCATTAGTGCCCAAAAGCGGTGATAGCCTATGTAATAAAACAACGTTGGCCAGACAAAAGCTGAGTTTATTTATGAAGTACGGGTGTTAGAAAATAATATTTTTTTATGTGCCCTCGTAACTAATACTACACTTATAACAGCCTAGTGGTTAAAAATTCGGCTTCCTACTCGGGGAGTTCAGGTTCGAATTCCAGGGCGTGCACTTCTGATTTTTCGGATTTATGTGCGTTTGAAGCATTTAAATGTCATTCGTTATAACGGTGAAGGAAAACATCGTGAGGAAAACTGCATGCCTGTTTGCAAAATTCAAAGGTGTGTGAAGTCTGTCAATCCACACTTGGCCAGTGTGGTGGACTATGGCCTTAACCTTCTCATTCAGAGAAGAGACCCGTCCTCATCAGTGGGCCATGAGTTGAGATGAATGCGTCCAACGTCTGAGGTAAGATTGTTGGCAAGCATAAACTTCATTAATTCAACGCATAACTCTATAACACCCATAACATTACTCACAATGTGAAGGGTTTAGGCCATAGTCTACCACGCTGGCCAAGTGCAGATTGGTGGATTTGGAACCTTTGAGAACTCTATGCAGAACTCAGGGATGCAGGTTTCCTTACTATGTTTTTCTTCACTGTAGCAAGTGATAATCAACTTCTGGTACGTAACAACTTTGAAAATAGAGGCGCGTGCCACGTTTTTGAACCCGTCCTTTAATTTAAGAGAAAATTATCAAACCGCTAGATTATTAAGCTTAAACTTATTTTAAGCAAAAAAAGCGCTTATATCCTGATGGTTCATATGCTTAGAAGTAACCGACGCCGTTAAGTTTGAAGACACGGCTGGATGGTGGTTGGCTAACCGACAATGGCATGAAGTTCTTAAGTATTTCTTTGGAAGTTCGTTAACCCGCTTGTTATTATATTCCGGTGGACTTCTGGTGGCATAAAAACCACAAATCTGCACTGGAGAATCGATGCATCGCGATATGTATAAGTATTCTTCATTATCTCTCTTTCATCATGCGTACCACGAAAAATTAGAATAAGTTGCCTGCGTCGGTGTTCCTGTTCGATTACAATGTAAATATGAAGGCAAGAGTGAATACTTTTGCTAAGTTCGTGCGCTATACTATGACCACGTCACTGCTTACCATCGGGTGGGATAGTGGTCATGCACAAATTTATAGAATGTAGAAAAAGAACAAAAAAGAATTAAAATCTTAGCTACACGCGTACATACCAATGGCTACCACTGAGCTGGTGAGCTCATCACAGGGATATTTGACATGGGAGTCGAACCCACAACCTACGGTGTAGCAGTCAGGTTCACTAACCACTAGACCAATCGGCCTGTCGAACCTATTGAATCTATAGAATGAAATTTGGCACAGAGATTGCAGTCTGGAATAACAAAAGTACTACTGTTAATAAACGTAACTGGCGAGCAAGGCCGCGTACGTCCCTAGTTACACATCCCTAGTTACACTCATAAAATGTGGCAGTAATATCAAACCTTCCTCTATTTTTGTAGCAAAATTGTTACATTTTCTCAGACCACTGTACACTGGAGACAGTATTATTGCCAGCAGGTGGCAGCACTGGTCCCATTCAAAATGGCCTATTGTGCCATTATTGGTAATCGGAACGGTCCCAACGAGATGATGTGTCGAATTTATTGCTAACACGCCTTCTACGGCGCTTCCGATAACTATAGAGAATTACTGTTTGTTGGCACAAGCCGTAGTAATGTTATATTTTTTTTACCGACGGCTTTTTTTCTTCTTCCGGCCTACACTAGCGTACATAGTCTTAAGTTTTTCGTTTATAAAGCCGATGACACATAGGTATTGTCTATCGAGACTATATCTTAGATTTTTTTAATATATATTTTGTTATTAATGTCAAAGTTGATATAGGGACTTACTATTGTCAAATTTTAACTTTCGTTGAGTGAGCTTTTGGTTCCTGAGAGGAAATAAATGTTTCATTTCATTTCGATGCGAGAGTAACTCTGTTTGTTACGTTTTCACGCCTAAATTATTAAACCAATTTTGAAGATACGTGTTACGGAGATAGGTTAGAACTTAAGAAAAACCCTAGGTAACAAAATGGAACTAGCGTAGCTCCTTACTGGCAATTTTTTTTAACTACAAACTTTATGGAAATGTTTTTTTTAACATTTCTTTTCTTAATCCATTTGTCTTGTTTCCTGTCGTTCCATGTTTTACGTGCACTTTACCGAGTCTCATCCTGTACATATTAATTTTATATAAATAAAAACAAGCTTTATTAAAATTTAAAAAAACACCAGCTTTAATTTTAGTCTTAATATGAAGAAACACATAATTTTTCATAACTGTATCGTTAACCTTCACGTTGTTCCTTTATCTGGAGCCATCCTAAATGGAGTATCAGATCATGATTATCATAAAAATGCATTGTCACCGGAACTGAAGCAGTATGCCAAATTTCAGCTCCATAGTGTAAGAGGAAGTGAGTTTAATTAAGCTTGCAAGATTTGAACCGAAAACCAAACAAATAAATATATCAACATACTAATATACACTGCTAGTTAAATAAAATTGTAATAAAATGAATTTTACAACTCGCTAATAAATTCTTATAGTATTTCGGCCCATATTTTTTTCTCATTATTGATTTGTCTTCAGAACTAATGTTATTGTTTGTTTCTTTAATTTCTGTGTATTTTGACATTTTTTATTTTAATTCATACTTTTTATTTTAATTTGAATGCCAGCTGTGGTTGGAATACTATACCACCATAATTATGTAACCATGTCACCTATTGTATTTTAATATTTCACAATAAAGGAGATCTGATTTAATTAGTAGAATATTATAACATGTTACTTTAGCATACTACAATAAACAATACATTTATAAATCACGCCTTGCAACGAAAACTTTTTTAATAAATTCAGTATCGAACAGCGCCATATATTTTGCTGTAACACCAAAGTTTCTCGTATTATTTAACGTTAAATTATATTCAATATAGGTCAGATGTACTCATTAATTATTCTGCGGATGTCATAATGGAGATTAAATTACACGGATGAGGTGAGCGCTGTGCGGCGTCTCGTAAATACATCTGCGGTATACCGCAAATCATTGTACCCTCTTGTACGACATTTAAAATTCCATGGAAGAAACCTGATGTGTTGTTATGTGATTCTGTCCTCAGCTTCGTCCGCGTCCAATAATGAAACGTAACCTATGTTGTCCCAGACTATAATCTATTTGTGTGCCAAGTTACATCTTAATCTGTACAACAGTTAGCGAAGATGTACTCATTAATTGTTCTGCGGATGTCATAATGGACATTAAATGACACGAATGAGGTGAGCGTTGTGCGGCGTCTCGTAAATACATCTGCGGTATACCGCAGATCATGGTGCCCTCTTGTGCGACATTTAGAATTGCATTGAAGAAACCTGATGTGTTGTTATGTGATTCTGTCCTTAGCTTCGTCCCCGTCCAGTGATTAAACGTAGCCTATGTTATCCCAGACTATAATCTATTTGTGGTCCAAGTTACATCTTAATCTATACAACAGTTAGCGAAGATGTACTCATTAATTATTCTGCGGATATCATAATAGAGATTAAATTACACGGATGAGGTGAGCGTTGTGCGGCGTCTCGTAAATACATCTGCGGTATATCGCAAATCATTGTACCCTCTTGTGCGCCATTTAGGACTCCATGGAAGAAACCTGATGTGTTGTTATGTGATTCTGTCCTCAGCTTCGTCCGCGTCCAGTGATGAAACGTAACCTATGTTGTCCCAGACTATAATCTATTTGTGTGTCAAGTTACATCTTAATCTGTACAACAGTTAGCAAAGATGTACTCATTAATTATTCTGCGGATGTCATAATGGAGATTAAATGACACGAATGAGGTGAGCGTTGTGCGGCGTCTCGTAAATACATCTGCAGTATACCGCAGATCATGGTACACTCTTGTGCGACATTTAGAATTGCATTGAAGAAACCTGATGCGTTGTTATGTGATTCCGTCCTCGGCTTCGTCCTCGTCGAGTAATAAAAAGTAGCATATATTATCCCAGACTATTATTTATTTGTGTGTCAAGTTACATCTTAATTTGTACAACAGTTAGCGCGTCGGCGTCGTGTGATAAAAAGTAGACTATGGTGTAATGCCAGCCTATAATATGTTTGCCAAGTTTAATTTTCATCTCTTTAACGGTTAGCGTGTGAAGGAAACGTAAACATCCAAACATAAACGTGTACATCCAAAGGGAATCTACAGTCAGGATAAAATCTTTCCTGTCTTCATTTCCTCGATGTGGTTTTATCTGTGTGCCAAACTACACCTTAATCTGTTCAACAGTTAGCTCGTGAAGGAAATAGAAACATTTAAAAATCTTCACAAATATTTATAATACTAGTAGGAAATAATATAAGTGTATTAATATGAAAACAGTGTGTTTCAACGACGACTAGAATGGTGACTAAGCTAATAGAAAAAATATCCTTAGTGAAAGATTTCGCATTTCATCTATTCATTTTCTTATAGGTACATTGATTTGTCAGCTATGATACGTACGATATTTTTAAATACTATCCAATATTGGTTAGAAGAAGTGCTTGTTAATTACGATTCTGCGGATATCATAACGGCCATCAAAATAAAAGTTGTTTTACTAGAAGACACTCAAAGTAAAAAAAATTGTGAAAGGTATCCGCCTTAAATGTGTTCATCTTTACCTTTATATATAATATATAAAAATCTTCATATATGTTATAAGTTATCATATTTAGCGGTGATAGCCTAGTGGTTATGAAATCGATTATGAATTCCTACTCGGGAGGTCCAGTTTCAAAATTCAGGGCGCGCACTTCTGACTTATCTGAGTTATGTGCGTTTTAAGCATTTAAATGTCACTCGCTATAACGGTGAAGGAAAACACCGTGAGGAAACCTGCATGC
>DWJZ01007473.1:0-12078 GCA_018249125.1 Asbolis capucinus
AAATTAAATATAGATATATAGTAGCCCAAAAAATAGAATTTTCAATAAAAAAATTAAAAGTCGAATATCTCGAAAAGGGTTAAGTTTAGGGTAGGGTATTTCATAGTGAAATAAGTCAGAAATGATGGGTACTCCACGCCCTTTACGGATCTAGCACGACTTTTCGTGTATAGTAGTTTATTATTTTATTTGATTAGGTTTGTTTAAACTGAATTAAATTCTTAACTGGATATGAAAAAACATTTTTTTTGTTATGACTTGACTACCATGTGGTGAAGAGTTTCTTTCGCGGTTTGTTCTCCTCAGTAATACATTTCACAGAAATGTAGTACGTAAATGTAAAGACGGTTTATTTTAATTTATTGCTTAGATTCAGTATTTAACGTGTAAAATGATTCGTGTAATACACTAGTAACTGAAAATGTAGATCGTGTTTGTTAATATGATAGTGCAAGCAATATATATTTGTTTATTTTTGTATTTTAGGCGGGTTGGTACTAACAGTACCGGGTAAGCTGGTGTGCGGTGGTCTAGCGGGAGCGGTGGCGCAGTCTGTGTCGTATCCCTTCGATGTGACCAGGCGGAGGATGCAACTAGCCTGGATGGATCCTGAAACTGCCAAGTTTGGGTAAGAAACATGACTCAAACCACACTGGACACGGTCGATGGAGGTCGAGAGAATACACCACCAAGCTGCATTGGGGTTAGTGACTAAGTGTCGGAAGGTTTGACGACAAGGCTTAACGACTCCTGACGATAATTAACAGGACCAACATTAACGCGTTCTCCGAAGCACGGAAGCGCAAATTAAATTTTTACAGCTACCGGTCACGAATATTTTTTTGATAAATAAAAAATGGAATAATCAATAAGACTTAAATTCTAAAATGGTTTTACTATTTTTCACGCTGCAAATAAACATTATTTTCTCTATTATAGATCTGTATTCTGTATAAATTAATAATAATAATGAGGTGAATATGTCTAATAAAGTCGGTGCGTAAACAAAACTGGAATTAAGTTTAGAAACGAAAAAAATAACGAATTTTAAAAATAATATATTTTTGTATACAATTTACACATAAAAATACTTTATTTTTAATGTATTTACTGTATTGTTATTTTTAATGTACCCTTATTTTATTTTGCACTTTATTTATTTATTTTGTATGTTTATTTTTGCACAGATTCTCACGTAACGATAGATATTTCCTATTATAATTAATCTTCCATTGTTTCTGATTGCATAACCCTTGCACATGGTGTTGGCAACACTAACAGAAGGTTGGTATTATTTTTATTTGTATTTAATTATTTTTTTATATTTTTAATACATAATTGTTCATTTTTCGACGCTAACTGTCGACAATCAACAATATACTTCACCTTTTTAACAATGTATGATTTTAAGTTATATTTTCGTACTTATTACTAATATTATTATATTGTTTTATGGGCACTTGATTATTTTTTATGTTTGTTCATTATTTCATCTCAAATTCATTTTCAATACTAATGAATTTATTTTCCGTTACACAACATTTTTCTACATACATTTATCGACACTTTTATCTTTTGACACTATCTTTCGAGACTAGATTAGATTTCTTTTGTCAACACTAGTAATCCACCAATTAACCTTACGACACCAGTTACTTCCCATTATCATAACTTTTGTTCTAATACCGTGCCCTGCAGAGCAAGGATGTGGTACAAATATATCACGAGATCATTATTAAAAGGTTTGTACTATGGAGTCAGTTTTAAACGTATCTTTTTACACTTTTATCTTTTAAAACAAGATCTATCAATTCTAGTTGATCTTTTCTTAAATATACCTGTATCCTAGTTGATAACAACCCAGCCGTCTCAGTTCCCGATATGCGCTGGCATTAGTGACAGATGAATTATTGTTCTCGGTTCATAAAGTGTTCGCGAGGTGTTGTGTATTTCTGCCACCCGGTATTGACCAAGGAATGTTTAAAACTTATTCATTTACTAGTGTTTTCCAGCGGCTTTGCTCGCGTGGTAGGTACTTTCATAAAAAGTTGCCTATGTTATTTCAGACTATAATCTATCTTTATGCCAAATTTCATGCAGATCGGTTCAGTAGTTATTGCGTAAAGGAGTAATTAACATTTATCCATCTTTTAAATTCAAACACACGACTGTTTATTATTATGCCGATATTTCGATCCAGTTGCATGGTTGCATGCAGAAATGTTTAGTATCCGTGACTAAATTAGTCTAAAAACGTATCCATCCATCCATCCTCACAAAGTTTCGCATTTATAATATTAGTAGGATTATTCTGTTTACGTGCCCTCCACAGCACGGGCATGGCGAAGACGCTCGTCCTAATATACCGCGAGAACGGGGTAGTGAGGGGCCTGTACCGCGGTATGAGCGTCAACTACATCCGAGCGATACCGATGGTGGCGACATCTTTCTCCACCTACGAGCTGATGAAGCAACTCTTGCATCTCGACACCGGGATGAAGGTTTCCTAGAACGATACCAGGTATGGAATGAAGTGAAGGACGATTTGATGTATGGTTGATTGTTTTTAAATACAATGTGATCAAGTTTTAAGTCAATTTGATCAGTCCGGTATTTGATCAATCTGTTTTTAAATCCAATTTGATCATTCTGGATTTTGATTATGTTCGATCAATCTGGGTTTTGATGCAATTTGATTAATCTATATTTAGATCTTGTAAGATCAATCTTGTATTGTTTAACTTTTGTACCAATTTGATTAAACTGCATTTTCATCCTGATGGTTCAATCTGGATTTTGATCCAATTTGATCAATTTGACCGAAAACATGAATGTATTATATTAAGTATGAATTTAATTCGATATTAGTACATTTTAAAAATAGACTATGCTTTTGTAAGTTGCACATTTTTGGAATTATTATCATACAAATGTATATTTTGCTATATTTAATCGGTAAATTTCTATTAATTTGTGACTGCTGAATATTTTCTGTTCTTTTTTGTCTTTGATGTGTGATAGACGTTAGGAATACATCAATTTCATGGATAGAAATATGCATCTATCCTTGTTTATTGAAATTTGAAAATGTAATTTTATTATGCCTACAAATGTAGATTGTATAATATTGATACGAACGAAGGACTGGAATAAGTTACTTAGGTCGGTGTTCCTGTTCGATTATAATATTTGTTATAGAATAAAGGTTTTTTTGACGACTTTGATTAATCCGGATTTTGATCCTGATCGATCAATCTGGATTTTTTATGTTTTTTGTTTTTTTTGCCCTTACTGACTGCTTTTCCTTGAAGCAGCTCAATATCTATATATGTTACTGGAAATCTGCCAAATTCGGTATTTTAGATGATACCGAGGCATTTTAGAGTCGTTCAAAGTGTAAAAAAATTTATCCATTTTTTTGGGTGGGAAGGGAAAATATTGGGGTTTCAGGGCTAAAAAAGGGAAAGAGTTTCGCAGGTTTTTCGCGTAAATAAAAATAGTGGTTAGTTTAAAACATCCCTTTCGGTTAATTTATTTAGTTTTTAGGGCGCATGTTTTATAATCTTTTAATTTGTATGTAAAATACATTTACTAAACGAACCACGCGTTCTGTATAATGCCTCTGTAATCTGTATAATTGTATACATGCACTTTGATGGTAACATATACAGTACATATACATAACAGTATTTTACAAGGTAACCAGGTTTTGAAACTATTTTGGTGTTGGAAATAATACAAATCGATTTTTACACTCGTAAAGGAGATAGATTTGTTCTAAATGTGTTTAAGACAGCATATAATATAATTTTATGTAGGACTACATGTCCTGAATACTTTAAGAAAATTAATTTGATTTTATATGAAATTAATAATAAATGAGAGTAAAATGGTGTATAATAATGAAAATAATTTGAATATATTAATTCTATTAGCATATACTTAAGCGACTTGTTGATTTTTTGCCCATAGTTCGAAATTGGTTTTAATTTGCAATATTTACTATTTATTCAAAAATAATTGGCAATGGTTAAATTACTTTTAAGTATTACATTTATTTATAAGCAATAGGATATTGTTATTTCTCAGTTAAAGTACCAATCGCCTTGAGTAATGTTTGCTTGCAAAATGACTGATTTATATAAATACAATGATAATATATAAATATAAGAAATAACTATAACCCATGACATAAATTTGCGTATTCGGTACAAGTAAAAAGTTGTGATTTTAATAAATTTGTTATTATTGGAATTTCCCGTAATAACTCACTAGCTGAATGTGCCTTAAAATATATATATATAAATAAAAATTACTTAAATTTCTACCGTCAGATTAATAATAAACCGTTAGGTAGATTCGTTTTTTAAAAGTATAAAAAGTACGTTTCATGAATAGAGGCAAATATTCCAGTTTACAAATGGTTGTAGCAAAACGACTGGATGTCAAAATTTGTCATTTTCATAGCGCATGAGATTTTTTAAACTGTATTTTGAATTGCATTAATAGATTGATTAACTTTTATATTGACATTAGCTAGTCACAAATAAATATACTTAACTTATCATTCCATTAAAATATCTCAAATTAACCCCCCACAAGGCCATTTGATCTATATAAGATTTAGAGCGAAATACCGATGATAGAAATGGCGCTCGAATATATAATAAAACGGCAAAAAAATTTGGTGCTTATGTCACAGAATAATTAGTTTAATTATAACTTAAATAATTAATATTAAAGTAGTTTTTATTACGAATCATAATTAGGTAAAATTATCAATTTTAATTCAAAGATATTTAATTGCTTTTTAATGCCTCATAAAAATAATATTTAATTTCGTATCTGGAAAGTGCAAGTATCACACGATAAAACAAAGTATCAAACAAATTGCTATTGGTCTATTTTATTCTATGCGACAATATATCGACGACGATAAACTCTTTAGTAACTCATAGGAGTTACACCTTTACTGTTTTCGCAGAACTGTTTTCCGTCGTCGATATACAATTTAATGTTATAATTTAACTTCGGTAATGTAAAAGTATATGGAAGTATTATTAGTCGTTTGTAACCAAGATTGTAAATATATATATTTTAAATAAACATCGTGTGAATTTTAGTAACAGTTTCAAGGGATCTATGAGTGTTTTCAATAACCTTCTAATAATGCATTTCGGGATAATTTGTATTTCGGGATAGGGTAAAATAATTACCGATTTTATAATGATTTTTTCATTCTTGTCTCTATAAGTGACGGGTTAATGGATTTTTTCACACTTGTCTCTATAAGTGACGGGTTAATCCCCGAAGGATAGGTAAATTAATAAACTGAATTTAATTTGATTGAATTAATGTTATTATTTTTAGCATATCTCTAATTAATGTCAACAGTCATTACGAGTTTAGCGCCAAAACTGATAATATTATTGTATCTATGTCCATTCTAAATAAAATTGACATTGAATTCAATTCTAATTAACATCTATAGTTTATTTTGTTCGGTTTTGTGTTATGTAATTTCCATGTTTTATTCATTTATTGAATAATTTAAGGTTAACCAAAAGTACATTATTAAAACAAGTTGTGTATGTTATTGTTAAATTCACACTTTCACGGTATTTTGTATGAAAATATCTATCTAAATGAAAATAGTGCTGCAGTATAATAATAATCTATTTATACTTATGTAAGATATATGTAAAAAGAAATATAGATATATATTTTTCCAAGTCTGTCTTTTCATTGTACTAGTCCTCGAAACCTGTCCAAATTTTAAATGTTCATTAATGAAATGTACATTATACAAATTTTCCTTGTAATAAGATACTAATGAATAAAACGTTCATGATAAACCCCTTTGATCGTTACAGTAAAATTACAGGGTTGTTTTTCAAATGTAGCAGGTTCGATTCCTGACCAATTTTTTTAATGTGCTGTCTTGTATTTAAAATTAAAATCAATTCTTCCATGTGGCATAGTTGTAGAACACATTTTAGAAGATAATACTTACAATTGGGAACACCTGTAGTGAGCAAGATGTTGACGAATAAGGTGTAAAGTTACCCTGTGTATTCATAAATTGATCCTGCAGTAAGAGTCCCGGTAAGGAACTCTTAGCGACCATGGCTCGTCTTGAATGTGATCACTGCCAAGGATGATGCTTCGTGTAGTCCGTTTTGCTTATCTATACAAATGTATACTTACCTAATAAAATGTCATGTATAAGTTATTAGAGCAAGATAGTGCATTTCAGCTTCAAGATACTGCAAATTCCCACTTGTTGGAAACTATATAATAATAAAAAAGCAATTCGGCTCAGGAAAGAAATGCTAAATACTAATATTTTAATTAATAATGCAAAAATATATATGTATTTAACATCTTTAAATGTATCTTTGTCAGTTTTCTGATAACCATAGTTGAAGCTGATGCCTAGTTTGGGGTCAGATGGTCGTGTGAGTTGTCCACAGAAATTTATTTATAGGAATCATTAAATTACAAGATAAAAACATAACAAACACTACTGTGCAGTTGACACACGCTGACTAGCAAATTTCAGTATTGTAAATTATTTATTTTTAAATTGAATTTGGTTAAATTCCAACCACAAACGCGATCTAGTAATTAATCTTAATATATCGACAAAAGGAACAAAATTGAAAACGCGGGAAAATTCACATTTATACAAACAATCAAGTAATGTGGGATGGAAGGAAACAATAGCATATTTTTATTATAATTAATTTTATTATCTAATTCCTATCAACGGGCATAGTACAGAGTTGTAAGAATAAATTGTTTTAAACCGTTTCTTTTATATTTAGTTTATTGCCATTGCTGTATAGAGTGTTTCAAGTTGAATATCATATACAATTACATTAGCGCATAACCAAACACCTCCGTTCACACTCGTCACTTCATACTTCATATATAAAAGATCGTACATTCTTGTTAATTTCTCCAAATGTTAAACACCTATGCGGTTTGCCAGGAAGCCTTAATTTATATTTGAGCTTCGATTGCGTGAAATAATGCTAGCAAAAGCCGTAAAATCAACCTAACGCAACAATGTCATAGAGTTAAAAACATAATTTCATTTCACACAAGTGAAGCTCACTTTTATAATTTTTTTTGTGTTTTTAGGGTATATTTTATTAATGATTACCTATAACTTACATACTTAATACTTATATCAATGCAACGTGGCTTCAGATGTCATTGGTGGGTAGTCTTTGTATAAATTAATACACACGTTCTGTATCCAATTCAAGTGCAAAAATATTTGATTTTGGAAATGTTTCTACTTCACATGCCAGGGATTACCTTAAAATTAACGATGGCACTGACAAAAAAACAATTCAATGTCAAAAATTATGTATTTTGTTGCATGGAATTTCTTATGTCAGTATTCGATAAAAGTTTCGCTTTTGCAAACGTAGGAATTACTAAAACCATCAAGTATATGATAAATTAACATGTATGTTAGCCACTAAATTCATTAACACCTAAGATATATCTTAGTTCCTTTTAAAACTCATCCTGATTTAAATTTTTCATAATTGCGTCACTAATATTTTCATATAAAATACTTTATTATTATTTTTGTTAACTAACTTCTTTAAATATTATGTGTGAGTACATTTGGGGAACAACCAATCTTCAACAGCAATATCTCCTATGAAACGCCTCGACCTTTAGGTATTTACATATTACCTAAAATAATAATGAAAATGTATAATAAAAAAACTATTAAAGCTCCACTCTTGTGAATCACTTTATTCCATGTTAGACAGGTACTGAGGCACAAGAACAGGAGAATTTAGAAACCTAACCTCACAATTATCCACTCTGACATTTTATAACAGAATGGCAGCGCACTTCACTCTACATTTATCTAAATATTCTCTGCAGACTTCACTCCACGAGCGTACACCATAAGTTACGTAAATATTTGCCATAAATATACGCCATTCTGTCATAAAAATAAATGCACACTTGTTCTACGAGACACGCCGTCGACGCACCTCGCGATAGGTAAAAACGGAAACCATTTATCGTACATAGATACACGAGACCGTCTATTTTAGATGTTCGATCAATGTAAAAACTAAAGAATATAAAATGGGACTTTACAATTTTCAATCCGCATATTCAAATTTAGTATCGACCGCTGAAACGCGGTCCAAGAACACCCAAGCAGTGACTGCGTTAAAACCCGGTATGTCCATCGGCCAACTGTCGATGGTGGAAATAAAACTACCGTTATATCAAACGCCGTTTAATGAGGTCTAAGTGTCTGATACATCGAAAGTTATAGATACAATAGTACATCAATGAACATACCAGCATAACGCCGCGAGCACCGGCCACGCCCCCGCACACACAAAACACTATACAATTATATCATTATTTATCGGCTCAGAAATTATTATATTAAAAGTGTAATTTAAATTTAATTAATGTAAATCGCATAAAGTTAATTGATTAAACTTTAAAGTTATCTAACTTTAATATTTACTGGAAAACAAAAAAAAACAGAAACACGATATATTTGACGAGAGAATGCGTAAAAAACATTCGAATATTTTCCCATAATCAAACATTATACCGATTTGAGATACGAAAAATCCTTTCCCAAATTTCTGGAATAAGTTAACATTGACTAACAGGATCTACATTTTATCAAGGCTTCATTTAACTAAAACATATCCACTCAGTTTCTGTGTAAATATGCAATAATAATGTATAGTGTTTTCAGTGTATGACCAACCTGCATCTTTCTGAACATAGCATTTTGCAGTATATCTAAATTTATGAAAAATCAATGATATAATTAATCATTCGTACTCGTACATTTACTATGAAAATATTTAAAATTCGATGTGGTTACCTCAATCAGAATTTCGCAGCAAAAGGTAATTACAATAAGCCTTAGTATTTTGTCCAATGAGATGAGTTTTATAGATCGTAGTCCGAGCTACCGATCAGTCGGATTTACTAATCAGTCGGACCTACTGATCATAGTCGGATCTACTGATTGTAGTCCAATCTACTGATCGTAGCCGGACCTAGCGATCGTAGTCGGATCTACTAATCGTAGCCCAGCCGTATTATCGAACGAGATCGTAAAAACGATCAGTAGATCCAAAGATATTAAATCCTTACATAATATCAACAAACGTGACTTATTTCATTTACCTTTTGCAAGGAAATATATATATAAAATCCCGAATTATCGTTCGAGCTAAGAGAAGTCGTACATATAAACATATATGATAAAATTATTATAATTCCTCATAGTTCTGGAAGCAGATTGCTAGATGCTATGTTCAGAACAGCACAGACAGTGCGACCATCAAATGTCGTTTCCTGGAGGAAGTAAACCCCCCGTTTCTAGATAACCTGCTGTACATCGCGAAACGCACACTGGAACCCGTCACATATCACCGTTACCTACATAAAAGCTTCTATTATTTAAAGCGTGTAAAGTCCCGGCACACCGCACCGCCCGCAAGTACTAACGAACGTACGTACGTACGATCAAACGTCCGAACGTACGTACGAACGAACGAACGACCGCACGTACGTACATACGAATGAACCAACGAAGGAATGTACGTACGTACGAACGAACAATCGAACGTACGTACATACAAACGTTCGGTACGTAGACGCACGCACGCACGTACGTACAACATTAAAATAAATAAATACATACACGTGTATAGACGAACCCGTTCAGTTTTATTAAAAACACATCTAGTCACACAATTAAAGAAATGTCTGTGCAACCCGTTAGCTTAACTAAAAGGAATTCGAACTAACTGGCATGAGTTTAGAACTGGGGTTAATATTACCGAGATTGAACGATCGTGGCGGATTTAATCCCACTTTAACAAAAAGATTAATAATGAACAAATAAATTCCTTTAACACAACCACTTGTAGCAACTATTATATACATTGTACTCTGTTACAGGTACTCACGATTGTTATTTCAAGTCGATATTTCGACCTAATCGCATTGATGCTATCCCATTTATCTATACAACTGGGTCGAAATATCAACGTGACAACTTATCGTAAGTACCCATAACATAGCATAACGTATATAGTCCAAGAGGAGTTGTTTGAATTGTTAGTTTCAGCTAAAATTTAATGTGAATGAACTGAATTGACACAGCCGACAAACGCATCATAAAATAAAACCGCATCATAATCGTTCAATCGCAGTACAATACGCAAAGCACGTCCGACTGTTGTGAGTACCATGGTTTCGCCGTAACGGACGAACGAATGACGTCACGATCGTCAGTTACCGGTAGGGAGACGAGAACAGAGAGGGGGGATGATACAAGAGAGTCGTGAAGATAATGGGGGGCGGTAGCGAAGCCCGAGGCCGGTAGCAGTCTCCACGCGACATCAGACGTTACTCCACAGTAGCAGCACACGACACTCTCCGATGATGACCGATGATGATCGATGACGATGGTAGCAGGTTCCAGTCGGGCGGTAACGGTCGATCTTCGACGGCAGCAGACAACAGTCGACAGGTCTGGTGGTGGCGAGATGGATGCTCCAGCGTCAGACTGTGACGAGCCAATGCGGGCGCGGTATGGGGTGGGGCTTCGAGAGGTCGCGACACGCCGCAGCAGCAAACCGCAGCGGCCCGCCGCAGCCGCCGCACGCGTCTCGCCGCTCCGGCTCGACATGCGCCTCCGCTGCAATACAAAAAAAAAAAATTCTTAAGTACACTGAGTATGCAGATAAGGACATTTTTTTGGGGCAAATGTTGAGCGTCGAGCTAAGAATAATAATCGTTGCATCGCAACAATAAAGAATCTACCAAAATGTAGTTAGCATTGTTGCAGTAAATTATAAATTATATGAACTTATTTTAATATGTGCGCATTAAGACTATTGTTTCAACTGTTCTCAAATATGAACTGTATTCCATGTTTTTTTTTAATTCATAAAAATTTATACAATCAAACAACTTCCAAACCTCACAGGGTGATATATGTCCGACAGATCGTACCAATGATTCATATTACAATTATATTTGTAGTACTCTTAACTTACTGTTCAAAAACTCAAAGATGCAGTCTTTATTACTTAGTTGGTTATATCGAGTGTATGTATTATTATAATTTTCGATGTACATTTATCTTGTTTTATGCTAATTATGACGTCATCACGTAGTAATAAAGATAATTAACTACACATTTTGTTTGCTAAAGGATCATGTAATAAACAAGATCCTGTACACGTGAAAATCTATATATTGATATAAAAATGATTAATTGTTGGTCCCATTTAGACTCTACTGATGTCTTTAGCAACTGTGCTAAGAATTTTTTAGAAAAGGTACCAAAATATATCAGAAAGATAGTTGATGAGTCGGTGGGTAGCAACGCGCGGCGGGTACAAGTAATATTCTATATTTACATTAATATTACTGAAATCTACATTATATTCGCCCAATGGAATGTCCTTACAGTTCAACAGTTACAAACCTTATAGTCGTTTTCAATATCTGTTACCCTCAAGCAAGTTGCCTAGCAACTATCAAAGTATAACGGTATAGTGTGCTCCACCTGCTTAAATTATCACAAGATTGCAATAATATATAAAATTAGCAGCAAACGGCGTCAAAACTTATTTATTTAAGGACAACATCGCCCCGTCTAGTGGAATTGTAGTTAGGCGTTAACTTGAAAAAAAATGACGTGAAAGACGACCTCGCGTTTGAGCCACGCAGCATTTCACAGATTTTCCCTCGCTGTCAACATAGCCTATGTTACTAAAATATTATGCATTCTAATGGTGAAACAATTTAAAAATTGGGTCTATTTATTACAAATATAAATTCATCCTGTTTGTAATGTTATTATAGACTGCTATGACGGCTTGTCGCCGGTGGTCGGAAAATGGACGGTTAGCAGTAAGGTTTTGCTATACTCGGTGCAGATTCGATCTGGAATGTTTAATAACAAACTGTTGCTTAGCAACCTGTGACAAACAGCAGAATTAGACATTTTGTTGTTTATCAGTTGTTAATTCTTTTGTACCATTA
>DWJZ01007474.1:0-12076 GCA_018249125.1 Asbolis capucinus
ATATGTATGTTTATCAGTTATCTGATCACCATAGCACAAGCTAACGCTTAGTTTGGGTTCAGATGGCCGTGTAAGTTATCCAAAGATATTTATTTATTTATTTATTATTCGTTCGACGCCAATGTTCAAACAAGTAGGCTGTCGCTATTAATTGAAATGTAAGAGCAAATTTTATGGAATTAAGTTTATTAAGATGAATTTTAGAATTCCTTTTATATGTATTTAAATTTGGCATGTAAGCATAGAATAATTATCTCCTGTTACATAACATTCATTCATTCAGTTGATCAGCTAATCGGCCACATAAATCAAAATTCCCGGACGACGGATCGATGTGAATCCTAAAGCTCTTGAAAATATAACAATACAGAGAATTGGCTACGTTAACTGAAATGCACTGGCTGGGTGCCATCAGGAATATTGATCTACGTCGGCACACGATACTGCACTTAGAAATATTTGTTATAATATTACAGACTTTAGATTCTATCTTGTAACTTTTAGTTTCGCTTCGATGAAGACGACAACAAAGATATGTCGTAGAGCAAATGGCGTATGATGCTTTTGAATAGACTTTTGAATTAACTTCTTATATATGACATATTATGTATAACATTATTGAAAAATAATTCATAAAAGTAGGTAGTCGTATTAATAAAAATTCTAAAGCTATTTAATGAAATATCTTTCATCAGAAATATACTTTATCGAATTAAAATATTCATTATTTAGGATAATTGAACACTACTCGTCAGATCACAATTGTCCAAATTTTTCATGACAAGCACCACCTTTGCAATAGAAAAAGCATCATTAAAATCGGCACATTAAAATTAAAAATACATTCAAATTGTGAATCTCCGTGTTAGAAGCTAACTAGAAGAAATAAAATTTTTAATTTATAATAAATAATTTATGCAAATTCATCGGTAGTCATGAATGTCCAAAATTGAATTATCAAAAGGGCAAATTAGATTTTAAAATACTGAAAATTATTCAATTTAAAACTCCCAACAATAATATGGATTACAAATCGATACTAATCTTATAAATGTAGTGTGTGTGTTTTTCAGTCTTTCAAGCCGAAATTGAGCGACAGATTGACGTATTTTTTGTGGAGATAGTTAATGGTCAAGAGCAGGGGTGAACAACTTTTGCAATTAAAGGGGCACCTTTTGCTAGAGAGCCGCACATAGATTAGCATTATTTATATTTAATCAAATTTACTTTACGTTTTAGAGTTACTATGTAAAGCTGTTATATATTTGCAAAATTTTTGTATTATAATGTTTTTTATATGTAGTATTATTTTATATTTCTACACAGTGTTTGATCTTCTAAACAGAAAAAGAATCGAATTTAAAATGTTCAGCGGACCGCGGGTTGCTCACCCGTCTGGAGAGTAATAAAAGCTACTTTTTATCAACATTGATCTGACGCGGGCGGAGCCGCGAGCGAACATTAGTATTATTAGGGCTGCACGTGTAAAGTAATTTTTGATAACAACCAAATCTTAAGGAAATACAGCTATTACTGATGTACGAATGATAAATTAGTACAATTACCAACTGAAGTTAATAAACACTGATATTGTGAAACTTTATATCAATTAAGACAATACGTGATTACAATAACAACCAAACATACACAATAAAAAAAATACGGTGAAAAACATTTGAAGGCACTTTACAACAATATTAATTAATGTTAAATTAAATTAGTAATACTTTATTTTTATTTATTAATTTAATTAATATGAAAAACCGTATCCTTAATATAGAGTTACCAATATAATAAATGTATGTATTATAGACTTACCAATATTAAAGATAAGATACCGACTTAGAAGAAAAAGTATTTTTTTTCTTATATCTCATTGAAATAATTTGTTTTTATTTTTACCAGTAGTTTATTCTCAGGAAATTTGCTCAAGTGCAGCAAAGCGTATGTTTTAGGCCTCCTCAGTAATGAGAAGATCATCATTGCAAGCTATAACTGTCTCACTACTGGGCTTGGGTGTCACTCACAATGTGAGGGGTACAGGTCAGAGCTAGCTAAAAGCGGATTGATGGATTTTACTTTCCTTTGAGAAATTTATAGTGAACTCTCAGGAGACAGGTTTCCATATGTTTTCCTTTAACGTAGGAAGGATAATCAACTTCTGATACGCACATAAATTTGAAAATTATTTTGTGCACAGGATTTAAACCCTACATCTCCCGTTCGAAAGATCAACCTTCAAACCATTGGCTATCACTCAAGTATTGAATCCGAAAATGCCCTATGAATCAAGCCAAATGAATGTAACACACTCGAAACTTAGTTTTAGATTAAAAGGAATGTGTCTTAACTTTTTTGGTCGTTAATTTATCACGTAGCACACTACCACAGCTCCTGTCTTTTATTACTGAGCAACGTGTTCAAGACGCGGTTGATTAGTTGCGGAATTCTGCGCGGCATTTATAAGAAGGCGCATTAAGTGAGACAAATACGGTATTCTACTTTTTGTTAGCGGATGTATAATGGATGACGCAATTTTGTTATGTTGATTACGGAACTACTTAACGGCCATTCATATGTTTTTCTATGACTTGTTTAGATTTTGTGTTGAGTACAAATATGTCTGTTGTTGGAAGTTCTCAATTACTATTAAAGGTTTTTGTAAATTCTTCCGCGCTTCGGAGAGCACACAAAAGCAAGCAAGTGATACCATTGTAACTTCCATAATTACTAAGGATCTGTGACCAGAAGACAGTTTAATCAATAAGGCCTCTTAAGGGATTTAAAGGTCAAATTTAGGGTCTTACCTTGGCAGTTTATCTCTAAGATATGCCATGACGTTTTTAGGTAGAGTCGTATTTCGTGATAGAACGAAAGCACTGAGGTAACGAGCGCCTTCTCTCTGTTCTGCGCAGTGAAGCAATAAGGCCCAGGTCTTGTATTCAGTGTCCAGAACGTATGTGTTGTAGATGCCGTCATCTAAAAATTAAATAGATTTTTACGCATTTCGCAATAAAATGCGCCGACGACACATAAGAAATCCTAAGTCATCCCTGTTATGCTGGAAAGCAATTGTGGTCAGTATTCTCGGCCTGTGTATAATCATTTATACCAAATACTAGAGTACATAAATACATTCAATAAAATGTAACTATACAACGAATTTAAAAGCTACGGGTATTGTCACCCTTTTCAATCAGTAACATAAAAGTATATGGCGTTGACGAGGGTTGCAGAAGAAACATTGCTTTAGTTTGACCATTTTCAATAAAAAAGTATGCTATACAGACCAGCCCTACCTTTTACTTATCTCAATATCTCCTTGGATATTTCGCTCTTTGTTACAACTATCCCTTTATTCTTTATTCATATAAACTTAAACTTTGCAAATATACATATGTATGTTCTTAACAGCTCAATATGAATTCCTTTAATACAAAAATAATAAAAATTATACTAAGATGCTTTAGACACAAATTTATTCGTTATTAAAACAGGCTGCACTTAACTTTTTAACATCACAAAAACTTGAATTCGGACATCCTTATGCATATTGATTCTTGAAGGATGTCTGTCGATATGTTTAAACAGGAAGCCTATATTGCAGATTATTGAATTTACCGTTTTTAATAACGGAATTTGTTTATGTTTTCCTGGGATTTCTTAATACAATACATGTCAATGGCAAGCTACTTTGTGGCTTAATATGTTTAAGAACCAATATGCTATTGGGGCACCTAGGAGTCTTAATAAACCAGGGTGTATTAAGTTAGATAAGCTTGTTGCTTGGTTGCAGGGTTTCGGGTACAAGAATATTACCAATATTATAGGTAATCGACTGCCCTGTTACTTGAGTCAGTCGTGCGACTCGTGACTCATGATCTACGGTGACTACTTTTATTAGCGTGTCTACATTGCCAAGCCAAAAAAAATCTGTTACCGTAGATATATTAAGATAGGGTGGCGTTAGGTATGTGATAATATTTACGATTTGCCCCAGTGGAAAGTCAACGTAAGTCAATTTAAGGTGGTATAAATAAAAAAAAAAATTATAAAATATAATTTATGCATATTTGCTTTTTATCAAGAATTACCCAATAAACTACTCTTAAGGGATTTAAGATTTTAATTCCTGAACCTTCTTAGGTTCGTCTTACGTCTGTCTGCTCATGGTAAACCCTGCTAAACAAAGAAAACCCATAAAGGTCTCCTTACTGTCGATAATCGGAAATTTACTTTCAAATAATACCTTATTAACTTACAAGTGATCTCAGAATGTGTCCAATGAGCAGGTTCGTTCAAATCCACTCGCCAGGTTATATTCCCCAAAAGGTTTTCACCAATGGGATCGTCAGCGAAACGGTACGTGAAGTTCATGGTCACCCCAGGCGTCCACTCCACTGTCCCATCTGAAGCAGAAGACAGTATATTATGGACTAATATGTTAGATAACTAATACTTATTAAGTTAGAATACAAAAAAAAACTTATTATTAGTTACTTTGTCTGTATGTTACTACCGAACTACAGAAACGTTTTTGATGAAAATTGGTGCTACGATAGATAAATTACGAAAGGTTTTTATAACAAAAAAGCCTTGAATTTTTATATAGCGGATGAAATTTCATTAGGAAGATCGTCATTGTTCAGTATAAAAAACCTTAAATTTAAGACATGATAGTAAGTGATCAATGATGCATACAGAATGAAACAAAATTATGCGTTGTTGGCCAGTGGCCAGGCCAGGGGCCAGGTCAGGAGAGTGATTAAAGAAGGTTTAAAAAAGCTTATGGATTCATTAAATAATTAATGAGGTGATCGGTACTTGCCATTCACCACTCACTTTCCACTACCGAGCATGGGTATCTCATCGAAGAGGCCTAGAGCATACCTCACCACGCTGCTTCAACCCGGTGGTTGGTCTATTGGTGGAGCAGTTAGTGTCCTATTGAAGCGCTCAGTATTAAGCCATTAATAGCCATGAATAGGATATTGGCAAATATGAACTAACCTTCGGCTTGCACGTGATCGTCTTCAGTGAGCACAGCTCGCATACAGCTGTAGGATAACGCTTCTTCAGCACTGGCGTAATATTCCACCACGTACCAATCACCAAGCATCTGTAATAAGAGAAAGAGAAGTCCTGGATTCAAATTCTGTGCGCACCTCTAATCTTCCCAAAAGTTACATTACTCATAACAAACATTATTACGGGTAAGGGAAGTTATGTCATTTATAATATCAAAAACCAAAGAACACACACAGTCTTCGTGGTATTTGTTTATCAAGGATCAAAGTGCCTGTATAATAGTAATACTACCAGTTCTGCAAGAAAAATTGCTTTCACTTTAGAATCAGGCGTTTATTTATAAATTTGAATTCTGACATCAAATGACAGGACGTAAATTATTATGAATATCAATACATTTGAGTTCTGATTAATTTAAGCTTTTCTAAACCGTCTAACCGTTAAACACTTACATTAAACCGTTTAACCGTTTTACAATACTTGTTAAATCTGTAATCAAACTTGATGCAAATTGGACCTGGAATGTTTGTATGGTGAAAATTCCAAATCGAATTTACACCGAGTATAGTTAATATGGTGAAACGATTTAACTTTGACTAGCAACAACCTAATATTTCAAAACCAGCTATTCAACCAACTCGTGTGATACCGGTTTTAAAATTGCACAAATCTAACAGTTTATTATTGTTCTTTTATATCTAGTTAATTGACTGGCTCGCTTCACAGTCACGAAGAGATTCCTAGGACAGCTTTTGAAAATTAACTAATAAAATCCTCTTGATTTTGTAGTTTTCGTATATTACATATTTAAAAATTCGCTATAATTGGTTTAAGATATGCCCATTTTGCTTAACTGCCATTAGTCTAGTAGCCTGCATGAGAAAATAAAGTCTAGCGTTCAATTCCAGACCAGGGATAGTATTTATGTGACAGAAGATTTTGTTCTTGATACAAGGGTGTTATTTGTAAAGAGTGTTTTTAAGTTAAATGTTCTTCTGTACAACATATAATTTAGCATATTATTATAATCTAGCTGCAAGTTTTCCTATGAGAATTTAAATAAATAAGTAAAAATTTTAAAGATTACTTATGTGGTTTGTGCCCACGGGCGGATTTACCAGAGCTATTTTCACAGGCTAAGTTGGGCGGTACTTTTTATGTAGGGTAAAAGCATATATCGTGAGTAACTGTAATTTACCGTGAAAAAACACAACAGATTTGCCGCCCACCAATTGTAGAGATAAGGGAGGAAAAACTAGACAGCCTCTACCTTGAAAATGGGTGACGCCGGTGTTAGTGTTAGATACACAAACGAAATTGTATAATTAATAAATTTTATACGTACAAAATACATATGTATTATTTGAAGAACATAAGCCCGAAAGCCGCTGCAACCATGTTTGATGTATTGTGGCCAAAATATGCCTATCGTGAGTACCCGTAACATATTATACACACACAATCAACGTTGACATTTAAGCTAAACATTAAATTAGCTTTCACAGATTATGACGATACACAGACAAACAGAACATTTGTTTATTCAAAAAATACAATAACGGTGTTTGTGTATATTAGCATACTTAGCAACCAGTTTTACTAATTTATATTTAATGTTATGTTTTATGTAAATAATAACAATAAATTAATGTGAGAGAAAAAGTGCCGGAATGATTTAGGAAATAATTTGAGAGAGTCATGCAAAACTTAAGGATAGATTAATTTGTGATACTGTCGGTATTCCCGTTCGATTACAATGAAAATGTCTACTAAGTTAATACCATCGAAGATATCACCGCCACTTATTATCAGGTGGGATCGTATTCAAGCGGTAACTTATCTAAGGTAAAAAAAAAGTTTTTCACTGCTGAGATTGAGTTCCTTGTGAGAGGTAAAAGATACGTAGTCTATCATTAGCCAGTTGCAAATTGACATCAAATCCCTTTGAAAATTTTACTATAACTCTACAGGCCATGTCAAAGCAAATTAAAATCAAAATTTGTTTATTCGAATTTGTTTTTTACATTCACTTTTCGAAAGGAAACTAGGCAAATGCTTTAAGAAATCTCTACGGTGAGTGGTCTTAGAAAAAGAAGCGTGAGTAGACTCCCAAGGATATAAATTAATTCCTATTTTTTAAAGTAATCCATCATGTACCTCACCTTAGAATCCGGGAAGTCCTACTAATATTCTAAATACGAAAATTTGTAACGCTAGATGTAAGGATGAATGAATGGATATTTGCCACTCCATGACGTAAATACTATATAATGACATTTGGCACAAAGATAGGTTGTCTGGAATAACATATAGACAACTCCTAATCAACGTACCTACTTACCTACGTTTAGCAACGTGACCAGGAACTTATGTTGTCGAAAAAGTACATATTTTATATTGTTTTATGCAGTTTAATCCAGAAAAGTCAAGCATTCCCACCTCGAGGTCCCTGTATGGGTCAGAACCTGGACAAACCTATTGAGGTCAGAACACAAAAAAAATCATAATAAATTTTGAATTGTAAACGATTACGACAGTGAAAGGTATTTTGATGCTGAATGTCATTTGTCATGACAATTGAATAATGTATGCAAATCCTATTGAGATGTCATTGATGTCAAGATGGTTGGTTTGGGTAGTGCCATTGTTACAATTTAAACAGTAGTTTAAAAATATTTTTATATACTAACTAGCTGACTCGGCGAACTTCGTTTCACAAGACTATCTTTTTAAGTTTTTTTACCTCCCGTGAACTTCCACAAATTTTTAAAAACCAAAATGACCCATTTAATTGCAGTATAGATAAATAATCTAGATACCAACAACAGCGCCATCTGCCGGGCTGATTTGTGAAAGTAAAGCGTTCAGGGCGCCATCTAAACGCATACAAAAAAACATTTAAATTGGTCCTCGTTTACGTACCATTACATTATAAAGAATTATATATATAAAGATGTTAATTAACATACATACATATGTGGGAGGGGGAGAAAATATAGGATATTATTATCGCAAAAGTAGTTAAATCCTAAAAATGATACCTTTCGCATAGGAGGCGTAGCTGGCATACGAGGGCAGGGCTTCTTTTACCTGCACTATGACATAATATATACTTATATTATAAAGAGGAAAGATCTGATAGTTTGTTTCTTTGAGGCGTATAGGCCCCGGCACTACTGGGTCGATAATAAATGAAACTTCGATAACGTAACCTGCTGGGTTTCAAAAAATCCTTAGATAGTGTACTCTGCGGAAATTATTCGAAATAGAGCAAAGTGATGTACTAAGATTTTATAGGCTACATCAATATCTACAAATAAGTGCAGGATAACATATGTCTAGCTGTTACAGTTATGTCACAATGGCTACTTTTTTTGGTAATCGGGTCTTTCAAAGCGAAGCGACGGCAGTTTTTAGTTGTCTATAAAGATTGTGAGGAATAGAATTTTGAAATAAGTTTAGCAAGTTGTATGTTGAGATTGTGCCGCGTGGCACCGAAATTTCAAATAGATTTGTGCTCTTAAGATAAATCAGATTAGTGAAATTGGAATCATAAGATTGTGTTTTTAGGCTGAGTCTTGAGATTGCATTCTTAAATAGAGATCGGTTTAATACGACCTAATTACAATCTAGGGTCAACTGTTAGGCTAATAGGAGATATTTCCTAGTCCGTAGCTTATATCCAGTTAACTAATGTACTTTGGTTCACAAAAACTATTATTTCTGATCAAAGCGTTCACACCCCGTCGGATTTCATCGATTCTAAGAGATCAAGCAAGTTGAGCAACAGAGGGGGTCACGTTACAAAGATGGGTGACAGCTTGTGGCATAAAAATATGAGCGCTTCGGAGGGTACGTTCCGTCAGTTCTGGTTGTTATCATCAGTAATCGTTAAGCCATGTCGAGGCCTTCGCGTGGCATAAAAACTTCTGACAGGTCCTATGGATCTCTCTTCTAAGCCTGGAGCAGCGTGATAGAGTATATTCTTGTCTTTTTCAGTATGATGAGAGACCGGTGCTCAGTATTCATTTATTAGTTAGAAGCTAATGTCTTATCTATATTAATATTTCACAGTTTCTAGTTCTATTATAAAGTTGGGTAAAAATACGGTTACTAAAACTTTTGTAATCACTAATTCATAATCGTGATGAACTCTGATCCTTGACCGTGCTCGTTATATAAAATTTATATTATCCTACATGATCTAAAATAAAATTCTCCTTGTTTTACCTTAAGTAGGACCTACAATCCGTACATAGGTACTAGAGGAGCGTGGTCTAGGCCTTCTTAGTCATGAGGATACACCTTTGTGAGAGAATTACCAATTATGAGATTATAACATTCTACTGGTATTATAAATTGCTAAACTGTGGTAGATACACGAATCTTTGAGACTCGTTCACGCAAAAATTACTGAACGGAGGTTAATGAAATTCGGCACTGGTATAGACACACAGGCTACTTTTTATCAACATACCACACAGGTGAAGCTGCGTGCGGATGCTAGTTAAGACATTTTATATATTCTATATAGTGTTCCATTCTATGGTATGGAATTATAAGTAAAAGTAAAATAAAGTCAGACAATATTTTATAAATAATAATATTATATATGAGTCTAGTAGAATAATGATGAGGTATTATACATGTTACTCACTATCAAACACACATCCGCCGCCCACACATACCACCAACATAAAAATTATTTGTCGTCATTGATACGATTGTTTATGATATTCAATTAAATTGAATATTTAAGACACGCCGAAGAACCGATCCGTTTTACTCTCAACGCATTGTTTTAAAAAAGGAGATAGTAATCATTTAGAATTGTTTTCCTAAACCAAAAGTGGCATGAAACCTAATAGAAGACATTAAATAAGTAACTATATACCACGAACAAATATCGTTCATATTATTTTTATTTTATTACACTTTAATTGAATTGAATATAAAAGTATACAATACTACTAACTCGTACCTAAAAAGGAATTGAATGATTTCTCTAACTATACCTTTTTTCGTTTTGAATAAGAGCTGATACTTATTTATGTTAAAATATAATAGAGATTAATTATTTGTAGGTTTCGGGAATCGAATGTAGTGCCCTTCACTTCATATGTGCTAGCAACCAGGTGCAGATTATACAGATTTAGGTTATTTCATTATCTACAGATAAATTATGCAACTATACAAACTTATTATTATTTTTCTGTTTTACATTTTAAAAAAAATTATAGAAAACATTCAGTTCAGTCCGGCGTTATTTAATTTATATTTTGTAATAAAGATGTAAATAAATTAACATTTTTACTGCTATATCGCTTAAATTGGACATCAAATTTTATGTAAATAAACAAAACAATATTTGTTCAATTCGTGTTTTAATTATACTGGCTGAATACATTTCAATTTAAAGTCTTGTTTTGAATATTTAAAAAAAAATTTACGTGCTTAAATTAATATGAATATTTCACTTACCTGTGGTAGATCAAAGTGCGGTACTGCACGGACTTCAGGACATTTTCTTTTATTAACAATCCTGCTAAAACTAACTCCAATCAAAATTAAAACCAATAAAAAAGACAACACCTCTTTGGCCATACCAATTTCAAGTTGGCGCGCTTTTTAAATTAAGAAATTAATAGGAATGCGAACTTTTAAAATTTCAACTTTTTTAAATTTTAATTTTAGAACACGGTGAACGTATTATTCATTCGCAGGACAGTACTGGACTAACAAAAGGGAATTGTTATCAATTTGTATGGGACATTTGTTAATGTGTTTGTGGGGACGCGTTGGGCATATTATCAGGTATTTGAGTCACATAGCTCGATGTTATTTTTTGTTGAGTGACTAATAGCTTTAGAATGATACCGTAGGGACATAGATTGTTTTAACGGTAAACTGTTATGGAGACGTTTAGTCTTAGAAGTGTTACCCATATGTACATGTTATTAAGTTATATATATTTGTTGTGTTTCGGTAATTTGAATATTAGGTGAGTATTATAGCTGTGCAATAAATGTACAAGTTTTATTTTTAAATAGCCGATCAACGAGCAGTCGAGCCTCAAAATGAAATGTCACTTTCTTTCACATCACTCATCACTCTCTTTCTGCGTTACCAGGTTCCGAATCACTACTGCTCTGTGAAGAGGAATAAGATGACAACGAGTTTTAGATATCGCCAACGATTTCCCGGTCAGAAGATAAACAGAAGTCCTGCATTGATTGTAATTTTACGCAATCTAAATGTTACCGATATTAAATATAAAGTTGTATTTTTTCTGCATTCTTGTTTACAATTTAGTAACTTAAGGGTCCAAAAACAGAATAACCAAATAAATTTTAATGCCTAAGTGCTCTAATTATTTAATTAGAATCTTAGTATAAATTCTACATTAATATGTCAAACTAATTGTATACGTGTACACGCATACAATTCATGTATGTACATGAATAATTTAATAAATTTAAGATGAAATAAATATTTCTTTCTTTTTCCTTCCTTTCTTTTTACAATTTTCTTTATTTGTGTTTTGGATTCACAATTTTGAATTAAGAAATTATTTTACTCATCTCTCAACTCAAAATTCTCTCACGGTACCGCAAAAATCAAAGCACAGAAGCACGCACGAACGACAAACAACAAACCAGTGTAAAAGTACAAAGTGAAAGAGCATTAGGTATTCAAAGGGGTCTACAGGGGCTTCATTCGATCCGCACCACAAAGTGCATCGGATTTCCAACAGGGGTGCTCATACACTTCACATAAGTGTAGAGGTAATATAGTATCTGTAAGTACTACAGTACTTTACACATTTATCGATAGACAAAATTGACTAATTAATTTAGTGATATATGCATTTAAAAAGCGTTGATAGGCTAGTGGTTAAGAATTCGGCCTCCTAATCGGGGGCTCCAGGTTTGAATTACAGGGCGCGCACTTCTGACTTTTCGGAGTTACGTTGTTTTAAGCATTTAAATGTCACTCGCTATAACGGTGAAGGAAAACATCGTGAGGAAACCTGCATGCCGGGGAGTTT